>JAYDZE010568004.1:0-12115 GCA_034509125.1 Monilaria moniliformis
GCAGCACTTGGGGATTTTTCCTTCGATCTTGTTGGATATAGCATGGCCTTTATTTCTGTCTTTTTCCAAGTATGCTTCATATTTTCCATTCACTAATAATAGGCATTGCATCCAGTGGCTTTATTATTTACAAATTCAGGGATTCTGTAATAATCTCTTTCTCAGCCTTAAACATTTTTTTGAACTAATCCCACTTTATCTGCAGACAATGTACCTAATCTTGGTAGAGAGGTCAGGTGCAGAAGATGGACTTTCCTCAGTAGAAATTATGTTCTATAATAGCGTCTTGTCACTACCCTTTCTACTATTCCTTATCATTGCTACTGGCGAATTTCCTAATTCTCTAGTTATGCTATTTGCAAAGGTATGCATTAAACCATATCACTACATTTAAGTTTTCTACAATTTTCTTTGGCAGCAGTGCCAAAACTAGAGATAATCTTTATTTTATTTTCAGTAAGGTATTACTCATCTCATTTAGTTGCAGTCATTATACACTATTTTATAGCCGTGTGAATGCCGGCAGCAGATTACCTGATCTGATTATTTTTTTTGATGGACAGAGTAACTCATTCTCATTTTTGGTTCTTCTTGTTCTGTCCCTGGTGATGGGTATAGCACTGAACTACACTATGTTCTTGTGTACAATTGTTAACTCTGCTTTAACTACAACCATTGTTGGTGTCCTCAAGGGAGTTGGTTCCACGGTATGTTACTGCCCTTCCATATTCTTATAAATGCTTTGAAGACATGCTTCTTGTGAATAATCCTTGAATATACTAAGATGCCGATTGCTTACCCTCTGGGCAGACCCTCGGCTTTTTCTTGCTGGGAGGAGTGCAGATTCATGCTTTGAATGTCACCGGGCTTGTGATCAACACTGCAGGCGGAGTGTGGTACTCACTAGCAAAATACCATCAGAAGAGAAAAAAGCTGCCGAATCTGATGTCTGATGTGGAGACACGTCGTAAATGAGCCTGCTTAAAAAGGTGCCTTGCTTACATGTTTTGATGGCATTTCTCACAATTCCACTCATACATAGAGGCAATTTCCAAAGTTGTTCGATGTCAATCATTTCAGACATGAAGATTCTTGCTAGATTATTTAGTGAAGAACAACTTTAAAAAGATGAGGATCTAAATCAGCCTTGTGTTGGCAGAGGCTATTCATGGCTAGGTATAGTGTAAGGAGAGGGAGAATCTTGGAAGCCATAATGGCTCGAGTGGCTTTGATTGTATTTTGATAATCATATTCATAAAGCACAAGTTTCCCTCCTAGATATTTTGTGTCACATCTTGTGTTTCACTTTCATAAAATCGGGATTCAACATGTATAAAACATTGTTGTGTGCATGTGTTGGCCCAGCGGTAGAGTGGTTAATGCTTTAGGGGGGAAATGTCTCCAGTTCGAGTCCGTCGTGACATGGCTTTTTGAAAGTGACACGGCCTTTTGAAATTTCTGGTTATCCGATAAAAAAGAAAAAAAATACTATACAACACATTGTTGGCATTGTTGCAAGTAAAGAAATACTATAGTTATACTTGCCACGTAATAAATTTCGTTGATAATAATAATATTTAAATGGAGAGTTCTCGGGTCTCCTCTTCGAATTCAAATCTTTTTCTTTATTCACTCTTTTTGAAGAAACGCAATTTTCCTGTTTGAACACAATGAAAATCGTGTTTGGGTGAAAGAACACAATCAAGAAGGCTGATGGTGGATCATTACACAAGTTATGAAATCTAGCACAAGTTTGTAGCTCACTATTAGAAAACACACACCAAGTATCTTTTAAAGAATTACATTTCAAGTTTTTCAACCGTATATATCATAAACAAGTACAAATAAAAAAATCAAATTTCATATAGTAGTAACCAAAAGAAAACAATGTCTAATTCATATGACTGTTACATAGTTGAAAAGAATCAACATATTGATTCAACAACGAAAACTACATATACTAGTATCCAACAATTTTAAGTTTCACAAGCATCAGGCCCTCTCTCTCTCTCTCTCTCTCTCTCTCTCTCTCTCTCCATGTTTATATTCTATCTCCATTCAAAACACTGTTCCAAACCTCCAATATAAAAACTTCACCACGCCCAGCTTGCCAATCGTCCAAGACGAAGAAATTCCATCAGGTGAGACATGAGATGAAACATAAACATGGAGTATAAGGCCTGAAAGCGAGACCTCTATAACGAACTTCCTATACAAAACTAGTAGCCTAACCACCCCCATTTGGAGCACATTCAAATTCAAGCCAATGCAACAAGTATAAATATTAGTCTTCATAAGAATACCTAAGACGATTCCCCCCAGCTCGTCACCTCCCACGCAGACTAAAACAGCGCGTCTGGTTTCAGAGTTGAGCTAAGCTAGTCCTCATCAGCATCAGCTGAGAAATCCGGTTCTTCAGGCTTCTGCAGCTTATGCATTTCCAAATCCTTAGCCTTCTGAGCTCCCCTCTTCGTGTTGGCAGCAAATCTCGATGCAAGTATGGTGACACCAAGGTTTTGTTTCGCCTGAGAAGAATTCTCCACTGCAGATGCTGCTGCTGCTTCTTGTTCATGCTCTTCTTCTTCTTCATCTTCGTCATCATGTTCATCTAATGACTGCACATCATTAGAGAAATAGAACGACTCGCTCATGCTGAGGTTTTTAGCCATCATTCTCCTCTTGCAGCGACGCCACGCAGCCTGAATGAAGCAAGCGGCCCACGTCCTCCAATGGTGAGAGTAGTACCTAAAAGTGTGCTGCAGTTTCTTACTGTGGAGACGTCTGAATTGATTGGCAACGAATTTAAGGTCTTCTGCTCTGAGCACGAATGCTTCGACTTCATTGAGTGCTCTCACTGTTCGTGTCGAGGAAGGGAAGTTTAGGGTGGACCTAGGAAGCAGCGCCCACGCGAGCAGCTCCTCGCCACAGAAGTCACCCGGCCTCAAGGTTGTCGAGTTGAAGAATCCTGTCCGGCCTCCATTCGTGGTCGAGCTCTCCAGCGCCCCTCTTATGATGAAGAGCATCTCCGAGACAGGGTCGCCCTCGCGGACAATGTAGGTACCTTGGGTGCTCAAGGATGAGACGAGGCGCTCACAGATGGCATCAAGAAGCTGACCGTCCATCTGGGAGAAAAACGGGACCTGAAAATCGAGATTATGTGTGTTCATCTTAGTGAAACTTCACAAGGAACATTGAGCTTAAGAATCTATATTGGTAGAAAAGATTGTGGGAGATCTTACACGGCGAACAAGGTCTAGACAGAGGTGTCGCTGAATATCACGACGGAGATCTATTGGCAATGCATGGAGGATAGATTCTTCATCAACTCCTCTTGTAGTAAGCCATTTGTACTGTATAAAACGTCTCACACGCTGTTGGAGAGCCTCCGGGAGTTGGCGATGCCTCATCCATTCCTCAGTGTCTCGACGCCTGAGCCTCCACTCCTCAAGCCTCACAGTCATAGATTGCAGATAGGTCTGGCATTAAGACATAAATGAATAGTGAAACATTAAAATCGGAGAGAGCTATGGCTTACATTAACTGCTTCTTTTTTCCTGATCATATTTTGTGAGCTTTCAAAAGGCCATTTCGTTTTGTTAACTATGACTCTATAATAAAGAAGCAAATATTTAAGTAATCAATATTCGAAGTGAGAGTTCGTATGAAACGAAAATTCGGATAACCTGCATATTTCCAATCAAATGAGCAAATAGAACAAGCCCCAAGATGGCGATGAGTATGGCAAATATAGTCTCTCCAATAAACGTGCTCGTAGACAACGTCTGACCATAGGAACTGTCGAGTGAAACAAAGAATCTAATAAAGAATCACACCATTTTAAACATTTCACTTTCAGCTGAGAAAAATGTAAAACATCTAATGCATTGTTTCAAATGATGATAACCTCATATCCTGAAAAGTGAAGAAGTTTGGAATCATACCTTAAGTTTTGTAAACCCCACCATAAACAGTAGAAGTACTTCTCAAGAAATCCAGACGACACAACACTGTTTGCAACGGCGTTTCCAAATATTCCATAATTGAAATAGGTAGTGTCATCAGGATTGCATTTCTTGAACACCTGTGTGCTGTTTACCCATCTTCCTCTGTCACTATGGGTCAAAGTACCACAATCGAGAAAACGGAGTGAACAGCCAATGCCGTTGAACTCATCCCTGCAAGCAGATTTCAAACACGTTGCATGTCTCTCAATCGACAGCAAATACCAGGAAGCTCCTAACACCTACAAAACAAATTATAAACATTTTAGCCCCCCAAAAAAGTGAAACAAAAGGAAATTGCTTCAGCTAAAATATAGAGTGCAACTCCGAGAAAAAATAGGCATACATGGCTTGCTAACATGTAGAGCACCAGATTGTAAGCAGCGCCTGCCCATGCTGTCTTTGTGACGAGTCCATTAGCTTTGATGATCTCAGAACTCAACGGGAAGATGAGATACAACCGAGGGATGTATTGCAGCAAAACAATAAGTACAAGGGCATTGTTTGTATGATCAGCATGGGAGCTTCTGATTGCTGGTAATATGGACCATATGACAATCTGAATAAATGAGAAGCAAATACTTAGCTAATTCTGCCATAGAAAATTATGACAAACAAACTGAAAAGATTCATAACCCCAGAATCAGACAAGCTTTAAGATAATTTTCTAAACACATTTGCTTTGCTACCACATTAAGCAAAAACTATCAACCAGACAACATATTCAATTAGTAATATATTTTCTTGAATATTGTTCGAGCAAAAACTACTCAAGCCTCCCTAATTGGTAACATCTTTTCTTCAACAAAATTACTCAAGCCCTTCAAAGTTCATTCAAGATTTTTCCAACACTACCTAATTTCACCATTCGTATCAAAGATCATCTCATTTCTCTAAGCTAAATCACTCCATAAACATGTAAAACAGTAATGGCCTTAACTTTGCAAAGGACTTCCAATAAAAGCAAATTCAACAAAATTACTCAAGCCCTTCAAAGTTCATTCATGATTTTTCCAACAGCACTACCTAATTTCACCATTCGCATTATAGATCGTCTCGTTTCTCTAAGCTATATATCTACATAAATATGTAAAACAGCAATGGCCTTAATTTTGCAAAGGACTTCCAATAGAAGAAGAAAACTCAACTAACCTGAGGAAGAGGCAATGCTGCAATGAAATCAATGAAGAATTCCGACTTCAAGTACCTAACGGCTATCTTATTCCGGTCCATAACAAGTTCGCCTTTGCCAAAAACCCTCGAGCTTCGAGATACATAAGCAGTCCTAAACTTCATAATCACATGTAACAGATAAAATAAATCTGCCAGTGTCCTAAAACATGTCACAATGATCCCCAAATTTAGGTCTGTATGCATACATGAAGAATTGTCTTGATTTAGCACAGAAGGCAGGTAGAAAAACAAGGGATCCACAAACAGAGCCATTATGCAAGAAAACAAGAAAACTCTGTTCCATTTCAACACGATCTCACTCCCAGGATCAAGAATTGCTTTCTTGTCTGGTTTTGACCCTTCTGGATAAACCTTAGCCCTACGAAATTTAGGAATCTTGTCTTCACATTTCCATAAATGGGCTGAATTCTTGAACAAAGGGAGTGGCTTATCTAGGTTTTCAGCCTCATTTTTCTCCAAGAAAACTTCAAGATTCCTTTTTTCTTCACTGTGAAACCTAGAAATAGGACTTAACATTTAGCCCCCTGACTCAAATTCACACACAACACAAAAACAATGTGGTGTAAGAAAACCATACAGAGAAAAACCTACCTAACTAGTTTCTCTTTCTTGAAATCCATTGTTGCAAGCGTCAAATTCCTCTGCAGCAAGCTTGAACTGAATCTCTGCAAACAAAAGCTATACCCAGAAAAATCATTTCTTGAATCATGATGATTGTGCTGAACAAATTGCAGAATTCAAGAATTCGGCAAACTCCCTTTATCTAAAATTCTAAAGGGAAGCAGTGTGGGAAAAATGGAGACACAAAACATCCGAAAATGTCTTTTTGTGGCTGAGGTGGAAACCTTTATGAGTGTGTTATGATTGACTTGCCACTAATACTTCTGCTACATTTTCCAGCTGTAAGAATTAATTGAGTCCAAGAAACAGTTGAATTTCTTTATCTTTTCTTTTATTTTTCTTTATTTTTTCTCTCTTTGATTAAGCAGTAATGGCTAGGTATATGGTAGAGAAAAAACGTGATGCCATGACATTATTTATAAAATTTCAAGACCCACCTCTCAAAAATGTATAAAATTTCAACTTTATTCGAATGTGGTTAATTGTAAAGTATACGTGTAGTTATAAAAATATTTTATTAAAATATGTAAAAGTAAAGATTTAATTTTACTTATTAACTATAATATTTTACATGACTAGATATCCTATAGATATTATTATATATTTATATTTGTATAAAGGTATATAATATGTTCGTATTATTGTCATTATATCTCTCGGATCAAATATATTGATCTAAATATAATTGTTATGGAATAACATTGTAGAATTTTGAATTGATCAAATAGTCATGACAACCACATTGTGCAGACACAAATATAAATCATTGAAAAGTCAGGCACATGATTAGGTGTTGTGAAGAAAATGAAATAAATCCGAAGAGTATCTTCTCAAAATTATATATGCTATAAACAGCCACTTGCGATTATCCACGTCAGCATCACAATTTCCGACGTCGACTAATATAGAGAAATCAAATTTTGTCTCTTCATTGTCTATCCACAACCGCGACCATTTTCAGTCATAACTCAATTTCTTAATTGTCAGGTCATAACCCTCACTTTTAGCCACAACATTTTCAATGCAATTCCGAAATTTCAATCTAAAATTCAGTCATAACTTCATTTTTTTCATTTTTTTATTATTCTCTAATTTTATATTTATTTTAAATTATAATATTTTTAAAATAAAAATAAATATATGTGAAAATTACTTATTACGAATTCAAAAATTACATTAATTAAAAAACAAAATTACATAAAAAACTAAAAAAATCATTTATTCAAACTTATTAATTAATAAAACTGGTCAAACTATTTATTCATTTTTTATCATTGAATTTAATAGTTCAATCCAATACAAAAATCAAAACCCTCAGCAAAATCCAAATCCAAATCCATTTCTTTTTTTCTTCTTCAAGAACAATTTACTTAATTGAGCAACATAAAGAAAAAAAATCCCCAAACATACGCAAGAAGAAGAGTGAAGTGGCTCAAAATAAAACAAAATAAAAATGCAAAAAGGGTTGCGGCCACCGCAACCCCGCGTAGACCGCCGCCGCAGCCGATCGCCACATCTTAGCCAGGTGAGGGGCGCACGCCGCGGCTCTACGGCCGCACACCCCCCTGCAGTTGCGCTGCGAGCTCAGCCCTAGTCGCGTCACACACGGCGCCGTTGCAGATGCCCTTGGTTCTTATTAAATAAATTCCACACTTCTATGAAAAATAAGGTCAAATTAATGCATCTTCTTGTAGTGAAACATTGCCAAAAAAAAAAAAAACACTTTATTTTTTCTAACTTGTCAATTAGCATATTGTCTTTACAACAATTCCCCGCCCATTCATGCCACTTTTTATTAACAAGATTTACCGGCTGGATTCTCAAGTCAATCACATTAATAATTTTTTAAAGATAAATAAATTAAAAGGACAGGATATGCTTAATCTTGACTAGATTAACATAGCATAATCTCTAATAAGGACATAAGGGCGTTTAAACTCACCCACACATATACTATACTACTTAAGACATGATGATAAAAATTTAGATGGCCCATTACGATACTTACGTATGTCACTAGTGGAAGAAGCCATCAAATTATTTTATAAGACATGCTAATTATATTACTTAACACCACAATATAAAATTAATTAAGATGTCACTACGCGTATAAGATATGATAATTGCTAACGTGCACGACACAAATATTTTGTCAATGTCCCCTACCCTACCTTTGTCCGAGTCAACTTTTAGGATTAAAAAATTAATTTCAAAACCACTCCAAACACACACTCAAAATATAATATAACTTGCTCATTCTGACAATATTTGTAAATATAGCACACAAACAAACACAGCAACCTTCGCGGTCGGCCGGACCGAATCTAATTCAATCTTACAAATCTCGTTCCACAAAAAATTTGTCACTTCTTATTTATAATAGTAATACACCATACATTTAAATGTTACTCTTAATCCACTCACACACCACCAACCTATTTTATTAAAAATGTGACAATTTTTTTATGGAGAGAGTAATATATTACTTTCAAATAAAATTAAACAAAAAAAAACACAAACTTACATAAAAGCATCCACAAATTGAAGAACATCAACCAAAACACAGGCAGAGATGTTGCAAATTACATATATTGAACATTCATGAACTTTACAAGTAAAAATACAAATTTTATTAAATCCTGAAAACACCTAGATTCACAGCACAAAATTTGCCTTCCAGTGGCCTATTAAGATTTTCTGCCAATTTGAAGATATAATTGAAATGGAGGTATCCACCAGCAGCAGTAGCGTAGATGACAATCTTAACACAGACAAACTGCCTCGATAGTTCATCGCAGATACCACGAGGCCCTGATTCAAATGAATTTGACAACAGTATACCATAATCCTAACCTACATAAGTGACTCGCTATAAAATGAAAACACAAATGCTCGGGATGGTTTGTTACGTACATAGCCCTTTTATCTTATGTCAAAAAAGGTTGCAAGGAAAAGGCACAAGAAATGAAATTTAAGTTCAGACTCTTTCATACCAAATTATGTCAAAAGGATGTATGGTTATATACCTAATTCCTCACCTTCCAACTCATGAATAACTCAAACATCAAGATAGGGCTTTATAAACCAGAGAATAATATATGACTTTATGGAAGCTAATGGTAGAATGTGAAATCACAATTTCCAAAAATGTCAACTAAAACACTTATTCATGCTGATAAAAAGACATCATTTAGAGCAGTATTAAGGATTAAGTCAGAATGCCGACTTCCACATAGTGGATTAAATACCTGCCAGAAGCATGCATGTGAAGCCGACCACCATCCTTAAATCTAATCAAATACCATAATTATTGAGGAGAGACGCATCTTAGCCGCAGACAAGCAATGAAAAGTAGGCATCTAGCAGAGCAGCCAGCCGGGATCCACAATCATTGAAATTGAAGATCCCACAGCAGGGCAGAGAAGGTTGAAACCACAAGTGCAGTTCTACAACGGGATCCACAATCATTGAAATTGAAGATCCCACAGCAGGGCAGAGAAGGTTGAAACCACAAGTGCAGTTCTACATAACCATAATTATTGAGGAGAGACGCATCTTAGCCGCAGACAAGCAATGAAAAGTAGCATCTAGCAGAGTAGCCAGCTGGGATCCACAATCATTCAAATTGAAGATCCCACAGCAGGGCAGAGAAGGTCGAAACCACAAGTGCAGATGTACAAAACCAATGAAGCAGTACCAGGCAGACACCTCGACACAGAAAAACAAAACCATAAACTTTTAGCAATGTTCTTTTAATATAGTATAATGATAAATATCAACTAGCAACATCAGAGCCAAATATAAGACATTATAAGAAGGTACACAAGTATAAAGGAAAAAAGAAAAGGCAACAATAAGGTAAAGTAACAAACTTACTACTTAAATAGAAATGACACAACCAAATCCAGGAGTCGAAACCTGAGGGCGTCGCCCAGCTTAACTAAGTTGCAAATAAGTCCAAGCACAGTAAACACAACTTGAAGAACTTCAGAAGAGATTCAAAAGTACATATAACATCCTAGCTCAACTTCTGCTCCTGCGCCTTTCTCTGATACCATTTCTGCAAATATAGGCCATGCAGCACAAAATAAGTTCACAATACGAACATGTAAAACACGTTAAAAAAAGAAGGTGCTCAGACTCCTAGAAGTAAGGGGGAATTCATGCAATTATATAACGTAGGAATACACCGAGCAAACAAGATCCCTCTGAGCAACTAAAAATTCTATCACCAAAAATATCAGGTTTACTGGAGAATTCAATAATACTTAACAAGAACCCACTCAAGTATTATATATATATATATATATATGTTAAAACAAAAAACAAACGAACATACTGACAAAGAAAGCCTATCAGAAAGCATGATGAGGGAAACATGACTATACCCATTGGCATACGGCACTTCCTCTCGTCCACGATAAGGCGGCGATCTGCTGTAGCTGCGGGGCCTTGGAGACAAACTGCGACGTCGGGGTGATCGAGCACGAGGACTGAGACTCCTATTCCAGCAGCATCAATTTAGAATAGTTCATAATTAGAAGCTACATAATATAAGATCGTATAACCAAACAATGCACTTCTCACTTCACCCAAATTTTGAAGCCAATCTTACCTTCGACCATAGCTTGGGCTCCGGCGATATCTAGCAGCAGGGCTACGACTCCTACGCCTTCCAGAACCTCCCCTCATTCGGCACTCACGAGCAAAATGACCAGACTCGCCACATTCATAGCATTTCAAATCAGATCCAGAGCGTCCACGACCCCCACCGCGGCCGCCTCCACCTCCACCTCTAGAGTTGTGTGATAGCTCAACTCTCCAGCCATTTTTACCTGTTCCAGAATAAAGCACTATAACCACACACCTTATGGGATGTTTAATGGACGGAAAGGGAGCTCATTGAGCAAAAGTAAGATACACCATGCATCGGCAGGCATGATATGGCATGTGACTCTCCAGTGAGAATGGCAAGCTCGACTCAATCAAAACAGATGAAAACAACTAAACAAAGATGAAGAATTTAGAAGAACCACAATATAACCTCTTTCCAAAATTGAAGATGCAGAATCTTTTCACAACAATAAATATCAGAAGCTCACCATCAAGGTCCCTAATGGCATCTTGGGCATCCCTGCGATCATCAAAATCAATGAAAGCATAACCAGGGGGTCTTCTGGCAACCCAGACACTGCGAAAGACATTCAAAACATTAACATCAAGACATCATATCTCTTTTAGAAGAAAGGATCTTTACATCTGCTTTAGCATAAGGCCCACATCATAATATTTAGACATCTTATAATTTAAGACGCAGAGTTCAATTTGGAAATGTAAACGGTGCTAATAAAATATGTAAAGAAACCACGACCAACATGCTCTTAAACTCAAGAGGCTAAATAGGTTAGGAAGGAGACAAATCCATGTGTTACAAATACAATAGTTACATTTGAAATCCGTTTAAATGCAACAAACCACCAATTTAAAAAACTATCAAAATCAGAGTATAGACTGGCTGCAATTTCCTCTCGTGAAATGGCCCCAAAAAAGTTAACTACATTTACCTTCTAATAACTCCAAAAACGCGAAATTCATCCTCGAGTTCTCGTTCGGTGACCCGGGGGTCCAAATTCCCGACGTAAACCCTTGACATCTTGAACCAAAATTATTGAGAAGAAAATCCTAAAAACACAGAGAGAGAGGAGAGATCTTAAGAATCACATACAAAACCATAAAAAGATCACACAAACAAGCAGAATAGCAATCATACTTGAAAAGGGGGCAATGAGAACAGGTTAAATATTCAAAATCCCTTGATAAATAAAGATCGGGTAGATCAGCAGAATTATATAATATTTGATAATAAACATAGTTTCTGGATCACTTAATTAAATAATAAAATAGTTTACAATTCATTGGAAAATTGAACAGAGCATACCTCAAACCCTAGTTGAGTTCTGGAAAAACCCTAGCGGCTGGCGAAGGATCAGTTAAGAATTTCAGATCTAAGGGAGATAGGTGTTTCGTTTTTAAAGCGGTAACGTTGGGAGCAAAGAATTACTTTACTACCCCTCGAAGATTTTTTGCCGTGGGAATAAATTCATTTGGCATCAGCAAACGTGCAGCACAATTAGGGGCCGTTTGGTAGTCATATTAAAATTGAATAGGATAGTGAAATCATGTTAGTATTTAGGATAAAATTTAGGATTGAGATTAGGATACGAATTTTATTGTGATGTTTGGTAGGTGAGATTAAATTCAAGATAAAAATAATTTGAGTGTTTGGTTGTCTAGATAAC
>JAYDZE010568015.1:0-12114 GCA_034509125.1 Monilaria moniliformis
AGAGAGAAGAGAGAAAGTTGCGCAGACGGTAGAGAGAGAAGAGAGAGAAAGTTGAGGGCAGATATGGAAAGCACGGGTGAACAATGTTTAATCTCACCAAAATGGTGCGATTGTGTGTCTGACTGCCTCCTTCGAAACGGCGGCGTTTTAAATGAATCTGGAGCGGGCCGCGATTATTTTTGCTGGGCCCGACGGGCCGAGATACTTTTTGCCATATCTATCAAACACAACATATACACTATTTAACAAAGATAACTTATCAAACTTGACCCTTATCACACCTATCAAACTTGGCCTTAATATATTAGGAAGAATCAATTAGGGCATATATATATTAGATCGTGCAAAGTTAAATTACATGCATGTATGTCTAAAAATATAAATTTATGAATCGAAATCGGATTCAAAGTCATTTGAAATTCATTTTCTGCCCTCTATCTAGACTAACTGAGGTACGTAGTTAAACTTTTCTCTTTTTGGATCATTTTTTAAGTAAATAATAAAAAAAATCATTTTTTTTAATAAATTTCAATACGATTTAAAAATATTTCACCCCATGTTATTGATGTTTTGAGGGTTTATTGATGTGTTTTGAAGAGCTATGTTTATCTTACCAAACTGGGCTTCCAACGTGTCACAGGCCATTATACAAAAAAAGGGCACGTAAATTCCATGTTTTTAAATTTTATTTTCGAAGGATTGTGATTTTATTTTAGAAAATAATAACAAATTTTATTTTGGTTTTGCTTTGGAAATATTATATTGAATATTTCATTCGAAAAAAATAATGAAATAAAAGTACGTCTAATGGATTAGCTAATTTTTGTAGGAAGAAATATGCAGAAATAAATACAAAATTTAGGATTTATTGCAATAACATACTCAAAGTTCGATAATTGGTACTTTTAACATTTTGCATTGAGATAATTTGCAGTAACATCTCTCAGCAGAATTTATCATTTTCACGGGTGCCAACTTATTCTATTAAGGAATCTCAATCGAATCAGTTTGCAGGTTTCGAGCCAGTTATATTCGGATTGCGGGCTAATAAGGTGTTGGCTACTCAGAATGAAATTTTATCGGGTTAAAAATTTCCAATTATATTCCTAAATATTCATATTTCGGGCTAATCAGGCTAAAACTAATGATGAGAATTAACCTGTATAATTTTTTATTATTAAAGATCCTATATTTATAATATATAAACATATATAAAAATTAAAAATAAAAATCATATGACAAATAAAATATTCAAAATCTAAAAAAAAAGTCCAATTACATAATATAAAATTAAAGATAAATTGTTCAACAACAATTTGGCCTCTTAAAGTGTCTCATAAATGAATCTAAAATCTAAACATTTGAATAATTCTTCTACATCGATAATCTTTGAAATTTCAACTTGATCATTATATTCGAGCTCATAGTCTTCAGATTCTTCACCATCTATTAAAAATATTATAATATTAAAATATAATATAGTTTGATAATTTAGAACTTTATAACAAAAATTAATTTTTACCAACAGAATATCCATACAACCAATTACGTGTGCATATAAGAATTTTATTGGGTTGCAGGCTAATCGGATTGTAATTTTATCGTGTTAGAATTTACAACCCTAACCCTCTAAATTTAGTGAGTTATTTAGGTCAGGCCACATATTTTGAGCTGAATTAACATCCCTAATTCTATCTATTAATTTCGAATTAAATCTCTCAACGCTTTTCTAGGTTTTTTTAAATTTAATTTCTCTCATGCTAACTAATGAGTCTTAATAAGACGAAAAGTTTATATAGCTTAATTAATAAGATATTTTTCTCTCATCCAATAAATCAGTAGTTCGAATAACTTAATATAGCTGCATACGCGTACATAACACTAGAAAAACCTAAAAGTCTGTAATAATGTTTTTCTAAAGTCTGTATAAAAAATGAGTTGTAGAATATAAATAAACAGCGGTCAAATTGCTACCTTATTAAATTAGGCACATTTGTTTTGGGAATATTAAGCTTGTGAAAATGGGGAATTAGTGGGCACTATTTTATAGGGATGTGTGAGGAAATGTAATTGTGTCAACATTCGCGAGAGAGGGGAGGAGACTTAGGCAAGAATCAATGTCGTCCAAAATCGGAAGATCCGAAAGCTTACAGCCAAAGGTGGTTGAGTACTAAAATATTTTTTAAATTTCATTTTCCCAATTCTTTAATAACAATTATTCGACAATTGGTCCATACTTGCCCACATTATGATGTGGAACAACCCATCCACAGGGTAACACGTGTCTCCCTGTACATTAACAATC
The DNA here is from genome assembly GCA_034509125.1 of Monilaria moniliformis. Lineage (NCBI taxonomy): Eukaryota > Viridiplantae > Streptophyta > Magnoliopsida > Caryophyllales > Aizoaceae > Monilaria > Monilaria moniliformis. Next base: position 2,306 of record JAYDZE010568015.1, read on the forward strand.
GGGTCACGCTGGGCTAGTTAATTAAATACTCTCCTTCGTCTTTCCGTCCCCAATTGTATAGGTTTAACATTAAGATCACAACAACTAAAAAAAATTATTGAGAAAGAAAATTATACTTTCTCTATCCCAAAAACACAGTCCATATTTTTAGTGTGATATAAGTTTTAATAATAATTAATAGTGTGTTTATGAATGAAAAAATGGCTCCATTTTATTATCTTTTTATATTAGTTAATGTTGATAATGGTGGGTCATGTTTAACTTTCTTGTAATTAAGTGTACAAAATTAGGTAAAGTACAAATGAAATGTGTTCGAAAAAAAAACTAATAAGGGTGCACTATTTTATAGGACACTTTAAAATAACAACGTGTATACTATTTACTCAGATGAAGAGAGTATAATAAACTTCATAATATGCCCATAATTATTTTGATAATTAATTAACGCTAATACATTAATCAAATAATTAAATAGGATATATTAGGAAATGAGTTTAGAGTTGAATCACAAATAATGAGTTTGACTAATCAAACAAAATTATCACATCTAATTTAGACGAGCTCTAGCTACCAATCATATTGGTTGACGAGACCGGTTTTACTTTAGGGTCATTATAAATAATAATCCCAGTTTTGATTCCATAATATTTTTTTAGTACGAATTTATAATTATTGTTAAATTTACAGTTCAAATTAAAATTTCGGTCAATCGATGTTGACTTATCCCATTGGAAAATTTCATTTGGCATTTAGAATAAAATAATACAAAAATAACATTACAAATTAATATTTTTAATAATTCTTAAGACAGAAAGGACAAAACAAAGATTTTTTTTTTCACCAATTGATATAAATTAAAATAAACAATTATGGAGATAAGTCCAAGCTATATTTATAATTATTGTAAATTCGAATTAAAAACTCATCAAATGGTCAAAGTCTTTAGGCTGTTTTATTAAGAACAACTCTTTACTTTAACTTTAATCTATTCAAATGGTAAATATTTTTTGTTTTCTTTATTGAAAGTAAGATAGATTTGTAGAGGAGGGCAAATCAAATCAAGTCAATAATATAGTAAAAACTAATAGTTAGCCACAAAATTAAAAAACCAAAATATAGTTGATCTTTCTTTTCTTTTCTTTTCTTTTCTTTTCTTTTTTTCATTTTCGGACGAAAATGCCCTTAAGCCTATTTCTCTCTCTATTTCTTTTATCTGTCTCTTCATCCTATTTCTCTTTCTAATTATTTTATCTCACTCTTCAACATTACTTGCTACCATTGCCGCCTCCACAGCCTGCTGCCGCTGCCGGCATTGTCTATCGCTACCACCAAGCAGTGCCAAGGCTTTGAGTTTATGGTATGAATTGACTAATTTATACTTTTCATACATGCACATGCAAGTTTTGTATGCAATACATGAATTGAATGAATTAATACAATGCATAACAAACTTGCATGGTTTTAAATTCATACCATGCAAGTTTGGTATGAATTCGATTACTTCATACCAAGCTTATCATACATGTATGCATGTTTAGTATGCAAGATATGGTTTGGTATGCATGGTTTAAATTTATACCATGCAAGTTTGGTAAGACTGGTAATTCACCAATTCATACCAGGCTTATCAAACCTATGTGCACAAGTTTGGTAATCCTAGAATGAATTCGACCAATTCTAGATCTGGAATGATTTGGTATGCCTAGATTGACTTCATACCACGCAGTGGGCTTTTGGTATGTTGGTAAGCCTAGTATGAACTCAGTCGATTCATATGAGGCTTACGAGAGTTATGCACTGCAAGTTTGGTATGTAAGGTATGAATTGCTTGTAATCATACCATGCACACCAAACTTGCATGGTTTGATATGCACAGTCTTAATTTTTACTATGCAAGTTTGGTAGTCCTGTTATGAATTTAGTCATTTCATACCAGGCTTGCCAAATTAAGTCTAATATACTGGTTTGGTATGCATGATTTGAATTCACATTATGCAGATTTGGTATGCATGGTTTGAATTCATGGGGAGAATGTGAAGTATAGAGAGAACATGAAGAAAGTGAATGAGAAAGTTTGAAAGATATATTTGAAATTTGAAAATGGAGTCAGAAAGAATTTGGTCGAAAGTTATGTGCAATTTCATCCAAAAATTCAAAAATTCAAAAGTAAGTTATATATTAGTTTTTAAATTTTTTTGGCTAACTTTTAATTTTAACTATCTGAAAGTGCCAGTTCGACATACTAACACCTTGCATAATGTACTCGTTGATGTGATTCCTAACCTATTTCTAGTTTAATCACACTCAGACATTTATTTCACACATTTTTCAATTGAAAATTGAACTTTAATCATTGACTAAATTAGTTCGGGTTTTGCCAAAATTCATAGTAATTCATAAAATAACGTAAGTTGAATGATCTAACATCATTGCTTGAACGAGAACAATGAATTTGGCGTAAAAGCACAATTGTATCTACGACTACACGTACAATGGTACAATGCAACGCATGCAGTCGATATATAGAATCCATCACATTAATTTAATATAGTACTATTTTAATTTACTCCTGGCTGCAAACCCCTGTATTTTTTATATGTCCAGTCCGTGTAAATTGCCAACAGCCCGAGTTAGCAAATTATTTGTTTGATTTGGTGATAAAACCTCATATTTGTAAGAAATAAATGAAGATCAGCTATATATCATATAGCACAATAGTAAAAAGTTTAGGACATAACCAAAACTTGTGTATTCCTAAGTATCTAAAATATTAAATGACCCGAATATTCAAATTTAGGAATTGCTAATTGACACTGTATAGGCTGTTGCGACGTAAAAAAAGATAATTCTATTTGATAATCTACAACTTTAATTTTTCTTTTGAGTTGTGATAATCTAGAACTTATTATTGCGTTTCTGTAATATACAACATCATGACAAATATGTGTAAAACGTCCAAGTAAAATACTGATAGTTAGTGCAAGCCCAAAATGCTATATACTTTTGTCAATACGAATCACGAATGAACAAAAAGGAAAAAGAAGAAAATATCTTTTGAGACATTGAGATCTCAAAGAAAGGAATAATAACATGAAAAAATTATTATTTTTACCTATCTTTTTGAACAAGAGCGGGCCCCATGAAAGCTTGGTTTGCTAAAAGGAAAGATTCTTTTTTGCCCTTGTGTTGTTGTGCATGCAAGTTTGAGAGAGAGAGAGAGAATTTATAAGAATTTTTGGAGAAACGTGTGGGTCTCGTGGGAGTAGTCGACATTTCGAGGGGCACCAGTCATCTCTTGTCTTTCTTATCAACTCCTATCTTTTGCCCTTCTTTCCCTAAATTTTCGAAACATGCATTCTAATTCTTTATTATTTGTTCATCATATCATAATCTATTTGATGCATTAATTGCGGTTGAAGCGTCAATTATATTAGCCTGTCAATTTTTAGGGGTAAATTCCCAAGAAAGCCACATTCCCTTCTCTTCAAGTATATACTATCAAATGGATTGAGTTTCAATTTGGTCAAATGGGAAGAACTCACCCTATTTCTTCTGTTACAATCTCAGATAAAAAGTATAACAAAATAGAAGTTTAGGATAAATTGGTGAATTAATCCAAAATTAAAAGTAACAACTGAACTTTCTTGACAAGAAAGGGGACCAAACCCTAAATTGGGTTGTATTGTTTGAGACCTCACAAATTTTCTTTGCCGGGTAAGGGATACCATAAATTTCATATTCGAATTTTTACTGCATACATGTATCTTCATATGTCTCGATTGGATGAAAAGAGAGAAATTATCTCGAACCATGTATTCCATTAATATACATCTTATGTTTTCATTTACTTATTGAACCTCTACTAAAAGCAGAAAAATCTGCTCCTTATTTTACGAAGGCTAAATATGTTCGTGGAATAAAGTATATATATATATATATATCTGATATATTAATATTTATGTTTATTACTTTCTTAATTTCATTAATAACGTCTCAAAATTATTTTTACATTGTCCCATTTATAACGTCTCAAACTAAAAAAATGTCTAAAAATTATCTGACAAGTAAAGTCTTTAGAAATTTTATTAGGGACGGAAATAATATTATTTTTCTACTTAATAATTATTTAGGGCGAAAATGACAGTATATAGCGGGTCCCCACAACATCCACCTACTCTCCCACTGAATCCAGTTGCCGTCAGTCATCACGGGACGGCACCGTATGAATGAATATATTATTATTAATAGTACTATTCACAAATTTACCGCTAAATAATAATAATTTTTTTTGGAAAAATAGAAGTTTGGAAAATCATATAGCTGTTTGAAAAGATTTTTTTAGGCTGAGCAGAATGAGCCAAAAAACTATAATGGCATAATCATTTTCACCGAATCCGTGGCTGTAAAGCTTTTTAACTTTTGTTTCTCTAACCTTCTTGTGACTACCAAAGTTTGAATTCCACTTTTACAGCCTCTACTTTTCCCACCCCCAATCCTAATATTCCCAACTTTCTTTCTTGAATAGTTGTGAGGAATTAATTTACCCTAAAAAAGACTTTAAAATTAGCTTGAGGAATTAATATTATTTCAATGTGCATGGCATATGCTATATATTTTTAATTTGGTGTGTTTATCTTGGGGGATATCTTATATAGATTCATTAGTTTTAAAATTTGTTTGATCTTGTAACTCTTTGAATATTTAATCCTATGTATCCCACTTAAAGTAAATATATATTTTTAATATATTGAAATATTAAATACTATGATTTGGCATGATTTACGATATGTAATTAAACAAAATATTTAATAAAATTTTTGTCTTAGAAGGTAATTTAATCTCTCAATTCGGAAATCTTGACCCCTGGAGGTCATCAATCTCTCATTGTGAGCACATATATATGCTATTGATATAGTATTTTTAATTAGGCTAAATATCATTTTTAAATTTTAAAATATTTAGGCTAAATATTTTATCAAAAATGTTTCGAATTATAAGAAATATTTAATTACATTTTAAATTGTCGACTCTGTATTAAAAATATCATGCGTCTATTTTTTAAGCCCTGAAATGTTGACGTAATTCGTCATTTTTTAAGTATTAGAGCAAAAAAGACATCGTTTTTTTGCCATGTCATTTTAAAAATAAAAATATAAATATAAATTACACAATGACATCCGGTGAGCTACGCAGACATTTTAGGGGTCGAAAAATGGACGCAATGATATTTTTGATACAAAGTCGATAGTTTAGAATTTAATTGAATATTTCTTATAATTCAGGACAATTTTAATAAAGTGGATAGTTTAAGATTTAAAGTAAAATTTTCCATTTTAAGTAGTAAATAATACATTTTGGCATAATTCACTAGATGTAGCTAGAATATTGACCTCTACAATGAAGTATCAAATCTTCGTTCTGAACGCGAGTAAGAGAGAAAGTAACTTGATCTAATCAAAAAGTATTAATTTGAATAATAATGTGATATATCTACTAGCTAAGTAGCAATTTTTTTTTAAAGATTTTTATGTTATTCTAAAAAAAATTACAGTTATGAAAAAATATATTATTTGTAAAATAATGGTTTCAATTTCAGTTAGATACTAAAAGTCAATTATTAATATGCATTATAATAGTTCACAAAATCAGGTTATTTCAAAGATATGATAAAGAAGATAACTGCAGAGAGTGGCTTGTTTCGAAATACATTTAACAGAAGTATATGTATTTTTGGAGGTGGGTTTACTCCAAAAGTCCATTTTAAAAAGTGTAAATTTGAGGACTCTTGATTATTTGTATTCTTGCACTTGTCTCGAGTGCATTTTGCACTCAACATAGCACAATCTTCAGAAGCACACAAATTTAAGATGTCCATCTTAACAAAGAACATCTATTTCAAAAATGTTATGGGACTGTCCTTTTCTCCAATTTGAAACAAATATCAGAGTAGCAAGTAAATTTGCAAGGTGTAATATTGCTTTTTTTGCCCCACAAAATCTCAACATCGATCAAATTTCACATGATTAGTAATGATATAGAAATTAGTTTCTGCGAGAAGATTCGCATGATGTTTGCGTGGCGCGAGCCGAAAAAATTGAAGTGGCATAACAATCATTACTCATATTTTTAAGCATTTGCATTAATTGGCAAGATAAGAATTCGCACGAAATGCTCCAAAATTAATAAAAAAAAGTTATCATCAATAATAATTGCATTATTATTGCATACATACAATTGAAACCTTCAATTCCCATCTCTCTTGCGAAAAATAAAATAAATAGTCCTGCGTAGTGATTCTCATTTCCCATGGAATGTTTGCATCTTCGCACTTCATCATTATTATCATATGATTTTATATATATTGCAATTAATAAAAGTTAATTATTCTGGTAAACTGAGCCCCTCAGGCAGTCAATACGTACACAAATTACATAGTATTATATATATATAGAGAGAGAGAGAGGGAGAGAGAGAGAGAGAGGAGTGGTCCAATCCGAGTCTATGGCTGACCGACTTTAGAAGAAGCAGCAAGCAGCAGGAGCAGCCGTGTAAGATAAGGAGAGAGAAAGAGAGAAGAAAATATTCTCCGGTAGAGCTGCGTTTCATGGCATATGGTATTTTCTGCCAACATTCAAACAAGCATGCAACACTAGTAATTCCAAATCACTGCTGCTCCTACTCCTACTCCTCTCTTTCTCTTTAATCTACTCAAACAATTAATTTCTTCACCCCTCAGACCTATTTTCAGCAATTCCTTGTTTTTTCCATACACATCAACTGCTGCCATCATATATATACATATACACACACATCTCCTGGAACTTGTCTCTCTTTCTCTCTCTAGAGTCGTAGCAGCAGCTGCAGCAGCTCAAACATGATGTCTGAAGATGGAATTCATCCTTCCATGAGAGGCTTCATCGGCCAGGATCCCAGTCTCAATCCCAACCCTAATACGAATTCAAACCCTAATCCCAATTCATCCAAGCGGAAGAGAAATCTCCCAGGAACACCAGGCAAGCTAGCTACCCTATATCGATCTCAAAATCTGGATTTCTTTTTCCACTAAACTAAACTAATTAATATATACAAATCTCGTTTTTGTGCAATCAAGCAGATCCAGATGCGGAAGTGATAGCGCTGTCTCCCAAATCTCTAATGGCGACAAACAGATTCCTGTGCGAAATCTGCAACAAGGGTTTCCAGCGGGACCAGAATCTGCAGCTCCACCGGCGGGGCCACAACCTCCCATGGAAGCTGAAGCAGCGCACCAACAAGGAGGTGAAGAAGAAGGTGTATATCTGCCCGGAGAAGAGCTGCGTCCACCACGAGGCCTCGCGGGCACTCGGCGACCTCACCGGAATCAAGAAGCACTACAGCAGGAAACACGGGGAGAAGAAATGGAAGTGCGAGAAATGCTCCAAGAAATACGCCGTTCAATCGGATTGGAAAGCCCACAGCAAGATTTGTGGGACTAGAGAGTATAAATGCGACTGCGGCACTCTTTTCTCAAGGTCAGCACAAACACACACACATTTATGCTTCAGTTCTGTTGGCGTACATAAATACACACTTGTTTTATTAATTGCAAGTCTATATATGAATGCATGTTGGGCGATTTATTGCGTGTGTGTATAGAAAGGATAGCTTCATCACGCACAGAGCTTTCTGCGACGCGCTAGCAGAAGAGAGCGCGAGATTCAGTAGCCCCGTCGCGTCTGCCAATCTGAATTTCAGGAATGAATTGATGCATAGTTCGGGAAATCCCCAATTTCCAGCTGGGATGTTTAGGGCAGAATTAGGCGGCGGTGTTGAAGCCGGAAATCAACTCAATTTGGATAATATGCAGAAACCTAGGCTTCCTCTGTGGTTGGACAGCGCGAATCCTCATCCAAACTCCAACAATTTCCTGGCTGCGACGAGCTTGCCGGAGCTGGTGCAGATGGCGTCACAAAATCATCAGTGGTTTAATCGAGGGCATGCGCAAGTACAAGCAGATCATAACCAAGTAGGATTTGGTGGTGCAGGCATAAATAACATTGCGTCGTCATCATCTGCGATTCCGATTCCCAGAGTACTAAAAGAGGAGGAAGAAAACAAAGGAAATTTGTCCGAAGCCATAACTTCACTTTATTACACTAGTAACAACCATAATCAGCACGAAACAAACAATGCAGCAGCTCATATGTCCATGTCAGCCACCGCATTGCTGCAGAAAGCAGCTCAGATGGGATCGACCAGAGCCACTGATTCCTCCTTCTCCCCCGCCGGATTCGGCCTCATCAACGCCTCCTTCTCCGCCGGGAACTTCAACTCCGTCGCCCGAAACCCTACCAATCTCGGGAAACCTGAGAATTTGAACGGGATGATGGCGGTGGAGAGCAACGGAATCCTGCTGAAACAAAGCAGGATCGACGCGGAGAGCAGCCTAACTCGGGATTTTCTGGGAGTGGGCGGCAGTGATCAGAACCCACAGTTTCTGCCGGAAAACGAGCTGGCGAAGTTCGCGTCGGGCATGGACATGAGCCATTACAGCAGGAATCACTGAGGTAAGAAACAAAGGATAAAAGCAAGTGAAAATTACAGAGAAAGAGGCGGGGGGGGGGGGTGAAAAATCGGACAAGCAGAGGAAAAAAAGGTGGTTCGATTACAGCTGCAGGTGGAAGACCTAGAAACAGAAGAGATCTTGTGAAGTGTCAGAGGGTGGGGGGAGGTACTGCATGTTGGAAGAGACGTGACAGAAGATGACATGGCAATCACAAGGCACAAATTCTTGATTCTACTGCACGTACAAAAACTCCTTTTTTTCTTCCTTTCTAGGGTTTGAGATAGTATGTGTATATATATATGGACCACAAAATTACTGTGTGCCCTGTGATTCATTGGGTCCAGTGCATGTCTTCAATTTCGATTAATAATTTCTTGCATTTTGGAGGGTTTCTCTTTTCTTTTTCCTTTTTATTTTCTGCGAATAATTTGGTCATGTATCACCAGATAAGCATATCGTGCAAGGCTGATAGGGTATATTTTGTATCTAATCCTTAGGTCTTCAAATTTTATTTTGCTTGACATCTTTTAATTAGATCACAAACTCTATCCCTCACAGCCGTACCAAATTTAAACTTTGACAGATTATAATAGCGAAAATAGCTATTTTGTATTATAGTAATGATGAATTTTAGATAGAATTGTAACAAAATACTACTAAATATACTTATTTTTTGTGTGTAAATAAATATGCGAATTTTCCCCTAATGAAAATTCTCCCCCGCGCCAGTCTCGCCATTGGTCTGAACCATTACACAACTACGCGAATATATATATAGATTCAAAAAAAAAATTGTAAAAAAATAAGAAGTATTTTCAGACATTATATAGTAAAATCGTTGATGGATGCATCTCCCTTGGTGAATTGTGCAGATCTAGGTTCGAATCTTAGAGGGGTGATTTTTTTTTTCAATGCAATTAATTTTTACTGTGAATGCAGTTACTTTATACATTCAATGCATGTATTCTAATGTTATATATATATATATATATATAGGGGTGTGTTAAAATGAGAACCAATCCTTAATGCATAACTAAAAACCAATTTAAGCCATAGGATTTCGAAATCAATGGTTCAGATTGCAAGAAAATGCGTATCATTAATTCTTGTATATAATATCATTAAAGGTTAAAATAGTCTTTTCGTTTTTTTTGGGCGGTTATTTTAGAATGGTGGCGAGAAAATCAGCACATTTGATTCAGAATCTGCAGCAGTATCTTTATATTCTCCATTGCGTTTAATGATATACTTTTTAGTGTGATAA
>JAYDZE010568026.1:0-12113 GCA_034509125.1 Monilaria moniliformis
TACATAATTTTTTTATATTTATTAAAAATATATAAAATAATTAAATAAAAACCGCCTAAAATCCGCCTAGGCCCCCCTCGGCCGCCCGACTAACGCCTAGCGCCTTCTGCAACCTTGGTTTATTTTATTTTATTTTTCATTTTATGAAAATTATCATTAAAGTGTCAAACCAGTTGCAAACAAGTCGAAAGAATAGGTAGTAGTTGCACCTACGGCCAATCCACCAGGCTAGCCCATTGGGTTTCGAGTCAGCCCTGCTTTGGTCGCAGACTAATCGGGTTGGAATTTTATCGGGTTAGAAATTTCCAATCCTAACCTTCTAAATTTATAGGGCTATTTAGATCAGGCTGCAGGTTTCGGGGTGAACTTGCATTCTTATAAATGGCTTAGTCCAAAAAAATGGAACTTTTAACATATAAATCATTTTACACATAAAATACAATTTTCTTATTCTACGTGCTCAATTCGTGTAGACTACTAATAGTGGAACAGATAAAGTATTAGTTAAGGAGAATAGTGGTTCTAGTTTATATTTTTCATAACTAGAGTTTATTGTTATATTATACTTTTATTTTTTACATTTAAGTTTGATGTTTGATAATTTGGGTTTCTATTTTCTTTTTTCTCTCTAATTTTTTTCAAATTTTACTTTGTTTAACTATCATTTAATTTTAGGATTATTATATAAATAATTATTTTTAAATTTATAAATATATTTTATATTCTTGTAATTGAATTTAATAGCATTTAAATTATAAATAGATTTAGTACTAATTAATGAGATCATTAGCATTCAATCATGGTGAAAAAGAAGGCGAATTTGTAATAAAATTCCTTATTAACCTACTCATGTAGATGGTATCATTCTTAAACTATAACTTAATCTAAAAAAAGGGTTGCTTAAGATGAGATAGTGGTCCACTACAAGACTACACAACTTCCCACGCAACAATATAAAAGAGTTCGATAAACTTTCACGAAAAGGTTAAATAACTGCAAACAAAAATGAATCTATGAGATACTCACTCGATCCCTGAGTCTTGGCTTCACGATGGTTTGCAAAGGATGAAGCTTATGAGTAGTTAGCCCCAAAGTGTCTACATTAGCTTCTTCTCCATCCCCGAGTCCCCACTCGAACTCTTGCACCAATCTACCAATTGCTATACAAGAAATTGTCATTGCTTGAAGAGCTCCGGCACAGACTCTCTTCCCCCCACCGAACGCCATCGTCTTGTGCAGCTCCGTCGTAACATCCTTACCAGAGACGAATCTTTCCGGCCTCCACTCTTCGGGGCTATCCCACACATTCTGGTCCATGTTACATCCATATATGTTTATTGCTATCTGTAGAGGAGATTCATTGTCATAACTTGTATGCAAAAATAAACTCAATTGACTGTAGACGATGAAGCGCAACTCAATTGATAAGACATTTCTCTCCAAACCAGTTGGTCGGGGGTTAGTGTGTCTAGAAAAAAAAAATCAATTGTGTCATGGTAATGGCGAACCTCGCTGCCTTTGGGTATGTTGTACCCTCCCAACTGCGTTTCTTCGTGCACGTACCGCAGTGGGACTACTGGGACAGGACTGTACTTTCGCAGTGTTTCATGGAAAACTGCAGCCAAGTATGGAAGTCGGCATAGCTTCTCCTCGCTGAGTTGGTCGAATCCGCATGCATTTTGGATTTCAGACAATAAATAGTTCTGTTTCATTGGAGGAAACAATATTTTAGTTAATACGGACACAAATTAGTAAATCATATTAGAGAGGGAGCAAGCAAGATCACCTGTCTATTCGGATCTTTAGAAAGTTCATACATGGCCCACTCTGCAGTCACCAACGTCGTGTCCGATGCTTCAATGATGGCTTCCCACAGAAGCATCAGTATATGCTGTTCTGATAATGTGACTGCAGCTTCGGATAACAGATGATCTAGATAACAGTTGATTTCCTGTCGTGACGGTTATTGTTTACAGTAGTTCAATAATAAACTTCAACTACACATTTAGCAAAAGCGAAATACAGATTTTGGAGTACCATGCCAGAAGCAATACGCTTTTTCTGCTGCTCAGTGAGGGCCTTCATCACCGCCTCCCTGCGGAAATACATCAGCTGAATTTTGTTTTCGAAGTCTTTGTTAGGAATCCACTTGAGATAGGGGAAGAAATCTCTCCAGTCCACATCAATGGCACCTTCCATAGGGTCAACTACAAGTATCTTGAACATCTCTTGTCTTGACAAGGTGGTGCCTAGGTCCTCCACATAAACGGATTCCACGTCTTCTCCAAGAGCCTGCATAGTAAAGAGAGAGAGAGATTTTGTTAAGTTTCAAGTTTTGATAAGAACATGAAGCTGAAGGGGGTAAAACAGAAAAGCCTTTCGAAGTAGGCAGACGCACTTGTTTCATTGATAATCCAAAGAGTTCAGACTGAAATATTTTCCTGAAGTTTACTGCTTCGGAAGGATACATTTTTGCATGAGCATGGAACTGATCGCAGATGTTATTTATCATGACATCCCTGTGGACACGGTGCCGTTTCTGCAGTAAGCAGCATGATCAATGTTAGTCTCCTCTACGGTATACATTACATGTAGCAATGGACAAGCCGTCTAGGACACGTTTAGCAGCACAAACCTGAGCATTAGATCCAAGAGTACTTGTAAGCAAATGGCGTTTGGCTGCCTTGTAAAATTCGTTGTAATCACTCATTGCAACAATACTTTTATCAGAAGTGAGAATCTTCAAAGCATTTGACAGCTTTCTAGTTGAAATAGATGAGTATTTTGTGACCATAGCCTAAAGCAAGACAAATCATGTATAGATTAGTATGTATTATGCCATCTATAAACACCATATATATAAGGAAAGGCACAAACATGCGAAACGAGGTTGGAAGTATTGAAGCATCTATCATTTGTTGCTCTCTGATGAACAATTTTGGAGCGCTAAAATATTTAAGAATCATAGAAATCTGAGAGACAAGCAGAAAGAAATTGACCTCTTTGGCAACATCATTAGTGTTAAGCACAACCATGGTGTTGGAGCCTGCCCTTATAGAATATATTGGACCATATTTCTCAGACCATTTGGTGAAAGTCTTGTGGGGCTTCTTCTCTTTTAGTTGCAACAAATTTCCAATTACTGGTAACCCTGGTACCTCTGCATCAAAACAAACCCACATTCATCATCCCCTTAAAACGGCTGTCCAACTTATTTATTGAGTAACAAGATCTTACCTTTACCAAGTCCATGTGAGACAAAAAGGGTTTCAACACTTTCTTTTGCAACATAGGCTAAGAAAATTTAACGTAGTTTTTCTGTATATGGAATTTCTTTTATACAAGCTGGAATACTTTTCATCGAAGGGATGTCCTAAAATTAGTCAAAGAATTATCTGATTGATGAATTCATATATACAATCTCAGTACTCCGTAGTCTGAACATGTGAAAAGAATTTCTTGATTAGAATCTGCACAGCATCTTCAATTGATTATTAAGATCAGGCATAAAATATGATAATCAGACAAAATAAATTATACATTTTTACTTCAGACTGTGCTTAACTAATACATTAATGTGACAGAGCCTATATTTTCGTTTAACAATCAGCAACTTGGATTATACAAATAAATTGGTATTTGAGTTACTTATGCCCACGAATTTGAAGTGCAGAGATCTGAGTTCTAAACTCAAACTCCGCGCAAAACTCATACGCTAGCAGTGCAGAAGAAATCATGGAGAGAGAGAGAGTACCAGGTGGAGGTCATAGAGAGAGAGAGAGTACCAGGTGGAGGAGGGAAGCTGGAAGATTTCTTCCGTTGATCCTTAACATATTCTCTGATGAAAAACAAAGTGATTCCGCCGACAGCGGCGGCGGCCGGCAGAGCTTGAAGGTTCAGTAGTATATCCATTGATAAATTCAAATAGAAACAGAAAAAGAAAGTTGAGATTATTGGGTTAGGGAGTGATATGTATAATTATATAAAAAAATTGTTGATTCGAAATATGCCGCAAGCCTGCAACAATTATGCTGAAGGGGAAAAAACCGAGAATGAATAAAACCAAAAACGCGGTCCTTATCTCAAAGTCTTTGGAAACTGATAACTGAGAAATGACAGAAGTAAATCATGGTGGAATATATGTGTGAATCTGAGTGGGGGCAGTAGCATGCTGCACTGACATTCATAGTTGGGTCAATTAGAGTCCCGAATCCCATTGCAGAATGGCGGCTCGCTTTAATGCAATTAAGAGCCACCACAATCACTTTAATTGCAACCATAACGGCTCGAGCCTTGCAACGGCTTGTCGTCCGCCCTCAGCCCCCACGCATCCATGGCACGCACTCGCGCTCCGCGACCAATTGCAGCACGCGGGTGGCCCTCCTCACGACTGGGCTTCGTCTTGCACGTTCTTTTTTTAAAAAAAAATTGAATATAAATAAATCCGCAACTGCTATTTATTAAACAAATATATAATTTTTTTTAAACGATAACAAAGTGCCAACGACACTTTTAAATTTTTTTGTCTTTTATTCTATAAATATCTACATCCCCACACTTCATTTCTCCACCCCAAATTCCATATACTTCATCTCTTTATTCTTCATTTATCGTGTCTATTAGTAGCCATCAGTGGTCCAACATTTGTTGTCGCAAGGGATAGATCCACCTGTTTTTGGATAAGATCCAAATGCTCTCGGCGTATCTAATCCGGCGAGTTACAACTCTCCTTTTCTCGACTCCTCATCCCCACATCTCGACGCTATCAATTTATCCGACGAGACGGAGAAGTCGAGGCAAGAAGCCCGAATTCCATACTCCACGAAAGAAACAATGCATATATTTGAAGTATACGTTGACGTGAGCGAGATGCGATTCTCATCAACCAACAAAAGGGATCGTCTTTCTGGGCAAATGTGGCGAAGAAGTACAACGAGATACGCTCTCAAGGCGCGCCCGAGGGCATTGCTCGTATGGTTCGAGGGCACTACGACAGAGTGAACCCCGAGGTCGCCAAATTCTGCGCAATCTACAACACTATCGAAAGGGAGAGAAAGAGCGGTTCAAGTGAGTCTGACGTGTTGAAGGATGCCATTTCCACATACTTGAACGAAAACAATAAACTGTTCAAGTATGTCAAGACTTTGAAGAAGGTTCGCTTTTGCGAAAAATGGGCTGGTAGCGGGTCGGCCAGACCGAAGCGTACAAAGCACACGACGGACAGGCAATTCAGTATGAGCGGAGATACCGAAGCCAATGAGCCTAGTAGGAGCTGCCCCATTGGCTAGAAGACGGCAAAATGAAAGGGAAAGGGCAGGACGACATCCTCAACGACCACTGCAGCGTCGGAGGGGATTGGCAAGATCCGATCCTCATCAGATAACACCACCCACGTTGCCTTACTTAAGTTGTTCTTCGAAGCCAACGCTTTCGACACGTCTAAAATGTCGGAGGAACAACTCGAGAACCACCGCCGCCTTCTTCACAATTTGAAGGAAAAATTGGGTTATATTTAGGATTTTAATTTATGTAATTTTACTGCTTTCAATAATGTAATTTAGATTTTTTATTAAAAAAATTAGAATTTTAATTATATTATTCAAATTAATTCAATTTAAATTATAAAATTGATTATGAAATAATTTAAAAATAAGAGATGAATAATGTAAGGAAAAGTTAAGGCTCGGCCGCTGTTGCATCAAGTTAAATTTTAAGGGAAAAATTATTGTGTGGCCCATAAATAATGTAAAGAAAATATGAAGACTCGTCCGTTATTATGGATGCGCTATAGTAATATGTCACAAAACATTCCATCACGTGGAAGAGGAACGAGATCATTAATCACAAGATCATATCCAACATGGTATTTAATTTATAATAAATTCACTAAAGTACTAATTTTAAATTCACATATATTAATAGTTCCTTATATTTTTTTCAATAGATTCTTCTACATTTACGATTAATTTCATGTTTCTTACTTAATAGTTCACTAAAGTATTTATAATAAATTATTTACGATCAACAAGGTATTATAATTTATAATAAATTCACTAAAGTAATAATTTTAAATTCATATATATTAATAGTTCCTTATATTTTTTATCTAATTTTTATATTATATTTTTATTTCAATAGATTCTTCTACATTTTCGATTTATTTCATGACTCTTACTTAACTGATGTAATCAATCCATTAATTTTTCCATTATCTGAATAACAACATATCACAAATTCTTTTGTGAATCATATTCCACATCATAGTTGGAATTCGTGTCATATATTTTAGGGTATAAATTAATCTAAAAAACCAATTAAGAATTGTTTATCTTTTCTGAGATCTAGAGAGAATATTTTTTCTTAATTCTTCTCCACCGATGCCAAAATCAACGGTTCTTCAAGTTCCAATGGCAAACAACAAATTCCACAAAATAAACCTTTTATTTTCTCCTTCATCCAGGGCAAAATTGAAATTTCATTTCTTTTACAGCCCAATTCATTACCTTCGTTTGTAAGATATTAAGAATAAGAACTCTAAACCAATGTATGTAGTCTTCATACATTTCATACATCTCCACATACAAAGTGTTTAGGAATCAGGCATTTATATAAGGGTGGAAATTTAAAATACCCACTTTCATAAGTTAGACAAAAATGTAGACTTCATACATTTCATAGATCTATAAATACAAAATGTTTAGGCATTTATATTTGGGCGAAATTTAAAATACTCACTTTGATAAGTTATACTTGAAAAATACCCACTTTTTATAAGAAGATATAAAATATACCCAAATTATTTTAAACACCCTAATGTCTCAATCAAAATTGTACTCGAATCCCAAAAATCACTTGTACATTTACGACTAAATTAATTTAGGAACATGAGCAATATGCATTTTTGCCGATGGTAGCAAATAATTTGAGACTTGTTCGCCCTTCACTCCCCACCAATGCTCCCTATCAAGTTGAACTTCTCCTCCAAACTCAATCTATGTACAGTTTAATCAAACAAACACAACTTCTAGATCATACACTCACAAGAAATGCACATAAATTGGTAGAATAATTAGCATGAGGAAATAAAGAGGGCTTACTGCGTTGAGGTGAAACGGCAATGTTGTTTGCTTGGTTATCTATTGATTAGTTATGGGGTTCCGTGAGCATCGATGAAATTGCAAATTTGTAGATTGCGGGATTTCAATTTCAATCTTCAACCAATCGGGTCACCTTCCAGCACCAAAATGGACTCACTGCACGTAGGCTCCGATCCGGCATGCATTGGGGGAGCTACATGGTAAGTTGAGGTCCATAGGCTCCCTAACAATTTGATTTTTTTTAGAATATTTTAGTGATTTTATATATTAAATATATTTTATTTATAAAAATATTATCCTTAAATTAACTAAAATTAGAGAATTTGGAAATTTGTCCCCTATTATAACTTAAATTTATGGCTAATTAATCTCTTTTTGTGTTATTCTTTTTTGCTCCAATATTATTATCAAAAAATTATAACAAAAGTAGGATATTTCAAGATTTGTTAAATTTATGAGGTTTAAATTTAATTTGTATTAAGATTTTAAGAAAAAAATTTGTTGAGCAAATTGTGAAATGTTTTTTTGGACCCCATATCCATATGAAATGTATGGCCCGCCACTAGCGACGTGAGTTGGGGACAGCGACGATGCGACGGGCGGACATGGAAGAACTGTAAAGCGGTTATCATGATTGAAAACTACATTTTCTTTTCAATAATTTGACAACACTTTATTCTTTATTCGCAAAAGAAAAAAAATGTAATCTATTTTCTCCTTTTTCAGCGGCAAGCCAAAAGGGAATTTTGTAATTTCACTAATTCCCATTCTCTCTTGGTGAATTTTTTTTATAACTCTTTTCTCCTAATAAATTTACAATCAAAGAGTAAAAAAATGTCCTCACTAGAAGTCTCTCAAGGTCGTGCCAATGCCAACCCCCTTCTTCTAATATGGATTTGGTAAGGACTCCTCACCCTACGACCCGTTGGGGTAGCTCTCAATAGCCTCATCCATATCCTTAAAAAGGTTCCTAATGCACCCACAACACTTAAATACTCACTATTCATGTGATTTTCAACACTATCCACAAAACACTTACTCACTATCTCCTCGAGCACTTAAATTATTCATGGGACCTACCTACATTTCTCATTTTCTTTTTCTCTTTTTACTTAAAATTAAATTGATTTACGAATAAACGACTATTACTAATTTTATTAAAATGACTTAGAATTACATAACTGAAATAAAAAATTTACATAATTGTGTATTGTCCGTCTAAGGTACTCTTTGCTCTCTTCGATTATCCGTTGCCCGACCAATTCTCACAATAGCGTCTTTAGGAACTTGAAGGGCCGATGGCTTTCTTGTTGATATATATTTTGCGCTTCCTTGACCAAATATGCCTCACTCCAGTCGCTCTTCCATTGCGACTCCAAATGGTTGTAGAGGGTGCATAATTTTGTGATATTTGGGCTCACCACTCCGAAATAGGCTCGAAGCTATGAGCTATGAGTTCATTTGCACCTTTAGGATGCACTTCTTTGTATCTATGAACTATTTTCTTCCAATAATTCTTGGCTTTTTTAGAGTTGGCAACAATAGGGTCTTCGCTAATGTCGGCATAACACTCGAGACAAATCAGATTTCATCCGCTGAGCACGCGATGTGTGCCGATTGACTATGCTTGGGAATCTGCGCTTCGTCGAAGAGTTGGATTGGTGAGATACCTTGGGGAGACGTCAAATCAACACATAGAAATGACGTGTGTGACGATTGAGTAGCAACTTCCGCTGACGATTGAATTCGTTTGAAAAGTTGGAGGAATTAGAAAGAATGGTGTGTATACATGGTCAAAATTGAGGGTGTTTGGATTGACTCCAAGAGATCTAGGTAAATGAGGTTTGAATCATAGTTGTAGTTGTTTGGATCCATTGTTGCGAATTTGGGGAAAACAAGTTGAAGGCTTTATAGAAAAATTTGGAGAAAACTTAGGAAAAAAAAGATGGAGAATGTGATGAATAGGTGTGAAAAATGAGGTGAAAATGAGGGGGGTAATTTATGGATGAAAGACAAGAAGAAGAAAAAAGAAGAACTGGCCGTTTGTTGCATGAAATGGCAGTTGAATATTTTTTTTATTAAAATTCAAAAAATTAGATTTAAAAAATGCCACGTGGCACGTCGTGATTGGGCAACGGCGGAATGGCGCCAGGCATGCTCAAGCATGCGGCAGCGTACACGCTCAACGTGCTCAATAGCCGGCAACCGTGCTTCAGCGTTTGAGCACGTCCTGGCACAAGCTCATGTGCATGGCCTTAGGCACAACCTTAGTTTTTCTCTTCTGGGCAGGTCCACCAAGCATCGCCTTGGTCATTCTTTTGTTCAATGTGAAATTTTATGCCTAATAAATACATCTCGCTCAGAGTTGGTTTTAACTCAAACTAGTTAGTATCTACTTTTATTTTGATTAATTGGATGTAGAATAAATAGAATTTATCCGAGTTGAGTAATATAAAGAAAAACATTGATGCCCATACATCGCTCCAAATCCTAGGCAGCAAGGGTTTATGAATTATGAGTCTCTCTTTCAGGCAGGTTTCTTCTTTGCTAAAACAAGTCACCCAATTAATATCTTCAGGGTGCTTCCACCATGATAGTTTCAGGGAGGATTTTCTTGCTTGAACTTCAGTAAGTTCCCCCTAAGCAGAATACATGTCAAATGGAAAAACTCCCTTACAAATGAGCTACTTAAACTATACATTAGATGGTTCATCATTTTTTCAGGAGTTTTGGATTTTGAATCAAAAGTCAGTAATTTTGCCAATATGGACTATTCCTTAGAAGAATAGCCTCTTAGCCTTTTAATTTTGGAAATGACCAACATACATTTTTGAATTTTTGCATACGAGCTACAGTCATTTTGCATACTTCATTTAATATGTCTATCTAACTGTAGCTTTGCTTAGTCTGTGATAGTCACCTTGAAGCTGGGTTTGTACTTTGTTGGCATGTTTAAATCTTTAGTTATTTATACTATTTATTATTAATGTTTATTTTGTAATGTTACTTTTTATTAAAACAAATAACTTAATAGTTCAACAACTTATATTTATATATTTAAATGGGTTCTGGTAATTAATTTAATTTGGAATGTGTACATTATAGCCAGGTTCACGGTGGTTAAACCGTACCTTATCATTGGTTTATTTCCGTGTTTCGCTATGATCAACAATTTCGGGTGGTTGAACCCTAGCCTTATCATTTTACTTCATCGTCGTACTCCAACACACTCAGCAATTGAGGGCCGCTGAACACTAGCCAAGTATACTAAGTTTTTTTTACAAAAAAAATCTACTTATAAATTACAACGTAAAGTGATTCTTTGTTGAAACTCGATAACATGTAACTTGTATATCAAATCCAGATGCATCACTCTGATCATACACAAAATGCTTGCTTAAAAGACGAAGCTAAGAATTTTACAATATTCGAATCTTTTGCAATTTATACTATTTTTATTTAATCCCCTAAAAAGTACTATTAATTATTAATGATTATTTTGTAATGTTTGAATTTTCACTCAACATATAATGAAACATTTTCGTGCTTTGTGTATTCAGTTACGTGCAGTTGTTGGTGGACAAAATCAAACCGGGTTTCAAACATAGAACATTTATGTAATGTCATATTTTAAGTTCCCTAATTCAACAGGAAGAAGGACCTCATTCAATATCAATTATCAATTAGGAAACGACTATGGCTTTCAGAATGACATACATGACATCTTACTTCCAATCCTTAGTACTAGTACTTCTGGAAGGATAGGTTTGTGTGAAAGGTTTCCAACTAGGGTCGCTGGACTTTTACAATGAACATCATATAGAAGGCTAGGTTCTCTCGTCTAAGTTAGGACTGACACATCGACACTCTTGTCCTGTGGAAGACTAGATCTCAATGAATATAACACTCTTAAGTAAGAATGTATTTTTCACACTAAGCTCCAAGATCAATGTTGATGTCTTCAAACATAGATAACACGATGAACATCAACCTCTTTCGAATCGTCTCTCTTCGCCTTTCTTTAGCCTACTTACATCAAATGTGCACTATGAATGAGTTTGTTTTTATGTGCTTCTTTGCATCATCTTATTATATAGTCTGTATTTATAGAAGTGTGAATGAAAAATCTATTGGGAAGATAGTCGATTCAAACTTCTATCCATCGAAAGGCTAAGATATGTACATATTTAATATTATAATCCATACCTCTGCATACTGCTCCTACGTTGTTGTCAAGTAGCACTATCGTACGTCTTCCGAGTGCTGCATTGTTAGTCTTATGCTTTCAACTGAAGCTTTATCTGTTGACTTCTCTTCCTAATATATGTTTGCTTCTCTTTGAGTTTTCAAGCACCTGCTTCTATCTTTAGGTGGTGTGGTCTCAATTGCACTATTTTAGATTGAAGTCTTTACTCGTACACATTAATTGTCAGCTTATAATAATTAACTCAGTGGTACAGTGACAATTTTCTTACTTTTTCCCACATCTTTCTCTTCCTAATTTAAGCGATCTCCTAATCTTTATAACTTATTGACACGTCATCTCAATTGAGGATTTTTGGGTCACTCAAAATAATTTAATAATATTTTCAGATCCTAACATAAATTACAATGAAAGTGATTTTTCATCGAAAGTGAATGAAGTACAAAACTTAGTGAACCTTAATATCAACAAATATTTCTAATTTTAATTGGAAAGCATATAGTCTATACATATATAAAAGGCATATATAAAAGGCAAGCCTTCTTGAAAATTACTAGAATGCCATTTTGGAGGGAAAATATGGACTAATGGTTCATTTTAACCATTGGTCCATATATGTAGTTGATTTGATGAGTCATTTTAATTTTAATTTTTTTATTAATTAGCTACAAATTTGATAATATGAATAATTTATATAAAAGTATTATCATAGCTTTCAAGATATATGTTTGTTGTTTTCATAATTAATAAATTATGAAAATTATGTTTGTGACAAAAAATTGAATCAAATGAGAATATATACATACATAATA
>JAYDZE010568037.1:0-12112 GCA_034509125.1 Monilaria moniliformis
CGCACTTTGAGCCGTGGACGTAGATCATTCACGATCGAACCACGTAAATCCTTCGAGCCTTCTTTAAATTTCTGTTAAACACTATCCTACGGCGGAAATCAGATCGATCAAGATTTATGTATACGATGCTGAGATCTTGTGCTGCTATGGTGATTCTACTTTTCATTTGATTTTATTGGTATATGATATATGTTATGTAATGTATCATGTTAACATTTTACATATAATATATATTTAATAGAATACAACGAGAAATTTAGTTTAAAGAGATTGGCTATACGTGTTCTAGTAGTGGATGGTCGGCATCTTCGAACATAATTGAACATTAGAAGAATGTTAGATGTTGAATGTAATGACCGTACGTTTTCTAATTACAATAAAGATAAATGGATCGAATTGATCCGGATCAATAGGGATATTTAATATTATATAGTAATATTAATACAAATGAAAATGTGTTTTACCTAAATTAATTAACCTCTATCAGTAAAGTAGATTTCGGTTTTTTTTTTCTCTCTCTAATAAATTAATTTGTCTTTTCAATAATTGGTTCAAACTTCAACAATAGGAGTTGCCTCCAAAATTCCAAATCAATAGTTGGAAAATAAGCGAGTTAATGAAATTGATCATATCGTCTCAATAAATAAATAAATAAAAAGAAAAACGGAATTGATCATATCCTTAAACAAGAAAAGTATATATGAAATTGATATTATGTGAGTCTCGTATTTAATTTATGATTCTTTATCATTTTGATATTTCTATCATGCTCCACGCGAGCAACTCCAAAAGTCTAATGCTCGAATTTACTATGGTGCTTGTTTTTAAATTTAATTTTACAATTACAAAAAATAAGTGAATGTTCTTTGCATAAAAGTGAATGAATTTGATCCGAATTAAAAAAGATCTGACGCACAGTGTGCGCGCGAGCTCACAGGAAACTAGCAATAATAAATATTCCTAATGTAATTCCAATTGTTAAAATAAATTTCATAATAATCATAATGTAATTTTAATTTGTGTATATATTATAATATACTTTCTCAGACAGATAAAATCATACATTTAATGTTCTCTGAAAATACAATATACATGAAATGGTTCTATTTTTTTATTTATTACTCTACATAGTATTTTCACAAAAATTAAAATAAGACTGTTTTAGTAAAAAATTATTTAATATAATTTAAGTTTAAAAAGTACATTTTAGAACATCTCTAAAAGATATTGTTTGTTACTTTTTTGAATTATTTTCATTTCGATTCCTATGACAATTCCTTTTTTACATATAAATCTATTCTACAATCAAGATCTTTTCATCTAAGTTAAATTAATTTTTAATAAAGTGTCTAGAGTTCAAATTTTAACTTTTCACCGTCCCAAGTCAAGTAAGAAAGATATGTAATTGCAAACTCACCATTTTCACACAGTGAAGTCAAATAAAAAAAATAACCATCCCCAATTATAATATAAAATATATGTAATTGTAAATTCCATTTTGCCAACCCTGAAGTCAAATCGAAGAAAATATCGTTACAAAAAATGCAGGGTTATCAATAAATTTTTCTATCGGTAACTTTCAAAAAAAAAAAATCGACGGTAATTTACTTCACCGACAAATTGCTGATATATTTATTGGGTAGTTGAAATCAACATCGGTAAAAAGTTTACTGACGGATGGAAGGCCGTCAAAAAGTGTTACTGGTGGACTACCAACGGTGGGGCTGCTTAATCGGTCGGTTCGGTTAATAACTGAACCGAATTGTCGTTAACCAATTAAATTTTGCATAAAATTAAAAACCAAAACCGATATAGAATCGGTTAGGTCACTAACCGATCGGTTAGGTCACTAACCGATCGGTTAGTCGGTTAACCAATAACAACCGAAATAAAAAAATTTAAACTAAATTTAAAAAAATTACTCATGATTAGTGGCTTTTGGAAAGCCCACTAAACACCTTTCATTATTCACCCCTTATTTTATAAGGGCAGTCACCTTCCCCCCTTCGTATTTGTAACCGATGTGGGATGAGGAAGAAAATTTGTGCAATATAGTGACTGGCCACTCTTTTTATAAGAGAGTTCTCCATCTACCCATCTTCTCTGCAGTCGATGCGGGATGAGGAGTCTCTTACTAAAAAAAGAAAAATTGTGCTTGCCGTAGGAATCGAACTAGTGTTCTCCAGGTTACGAAATAAACACTCCGCCCATCCACCAACTGAGCTACCATCATTTCTTGTTTAATTGATGAATAAGGTTAAATATATTATTATCTAAATCGATTTTTTTTAGTTCTTAGGTTATAACCGATTGGTTATCAATTATAACCGATAACCGAAGTTTTTCTTATACACTAACCGAAACCGAACCGACACCGAAAATGTCGGTTATCGATTAACCGATAACCGAACCGACTAACCGAATTATCACCTCTAACCAACGGCATCTGCCGTCGGTAAATTTTTGTCCCGAAAGCCGGCGTCGGACGAGGTTCATGTCAATTTACCACGAACGCTATCCGTCGGTAAATTATCTTGATCCCAACTTTCTTTTTTGGGTCAATAATTCGCTAGTATTTGTAGATTTTAGTTTCGGGTTTCTTTGTTTGTTTGTTCATCTAGTTACAACGCCTATTTTTAAAAAATGGACAAAGTAACAAACCAACAAACGCAAAATAACAATAGATAAACCAACAAACCTAAAATAACAATAGAAAAACCAACAAATAAACAAAGTATTTGTTCAAACAAAATCAAGTTCAATTCTAATTAGTGTTAAGTTTCTAAATTTTTTAAATATATGAATATAAAGAACATTTCTATAAAAAATTTAATGGTACGTTGGGTTAAGACATTTTCCTACCACGTTAAAAAGCTTATAGTTGTTCCTTATATTCAAAGAATCCAACCTATATATTATATATTATTCTCATCATCATTCTTCTTCTGCTTATTATCATAAAAAAAAAAGGATAATTTGTTGGCATCCAATCGCTATTTATAACTAAAAAAAGAAAAAAAATGAACAAAAATAATCAAATTTCATGCTTACTATTAGGTCAGTCCCTGATATGCTATGCTCTTTATCGCAGCCACATTTTTCTACTAAGCTTATTCTCCTCCTGATTCTCATAAGAAGGCTTCGTAGAAGACACTCATTTTTCTTAGAAGAGAAGGTGGCTTTAACTTAGGTGGGCTTCTTAGATTGGGGCTTCTCACTAAGAAACCTCAACCGCATCATCATAGGCTTCAACCGCATCGTCATAGCTATCATATCATGGTTATGTTAACAGAAGGTCCATCTTAAAATGTTTATAGGATATGCTAAAAAAACTAACAGCCTATAAAAGCAAAACTATCAACAAACACATAATAGTTTAGGTCTAAATAGCTAAACTATCAAAACATAACTATTTAACCTTAAACAAACTCACAACAAACTTAAATCTACTACATATTATCAATCTAAACTTAAATTTGCTACATTTTATCTAAACTTAAACTTAAATGTAAACTTAAACCTTACACAAACTCATAACAATCTAAATTTAACTCTGCTGCATATTATCAACTCACAACAAACTCAATAAGGCGACTAAGAAATACACACGGCAGACAAAACCAGCATCAAATCCAAATTATTAATCACGCAAAAAGACGAAGAAAATAAAAATTTGCTACAGATTATATTTGTTTTCACATTCTATAATATTCAAAATTAACAAGTAGAATGAACTAAGATAAGCATCTATCTACCTATAGGTTGCGACAAAGATCGCTGAGACTGCAAGAGTCGGCGAGACCGCGTGCAACAGGAGGAGGCGGAGGGACTGCGAGCGGCGGGAGGAGGGATGCGGTGGGATGGCATGTAGCGAGAGAAGGGAGGCAGCGGACCGGCATGCAGCGGCAGGGAGCTTTTCGGAAACTAGAGGGAAGGAGGCGGCGGGACGGCATGCGGTGGGAGGAAGCGGGGTTGCATGCGGTGGGATGGAGTTTTTGGGAGACTAAAGAGATGGAAGCGGCGGGAGAAGGAAGGCTGCTGCAGCGAGAGGACAGAGGCTGCTGCCGCGAGAGGAGGGATGCGGCGACAAAACTTTTAAGGTTCGACGAGAGAGAGAAGGGAAATAAGATTAGGGTTCGCCAAACTAGGGTAAATAAAGGCATAAGCAACACATCCACGTTCACAGCTATGTTGCAGAACGAGTTGGGAGGCAGCGGCCATGTTTCGGGCCAGAAATGGGGTGTGGTTCTGGGCGAGGGGAGGGGCGCGACATGCTTTGTGGCTGCGTTGCAGATGGGTTCCAGCAGCCGCAACCCATTTTCACACCTTTTTTTAAATTTCATTTTTTTTTCTCATTCTATAAATACTACATCTTATTTTTCTTCATTCATTCATCTCCTATAAATTCACTCTTTTTCTTTAATGAAGTGATTTTCAAATTTTAAGTCATTTGTTTTGATTTTACAAATATCGCTATTTGAATAAATATTTGAAATTGGAGAATAATAAAATATGATTAAAGTAAAGAGATAGAATTTCGGCTGAATTTGGTGCTGGAATTTTGTGGCTGGGTTGTGGGTGTTGTGGCTAAAAAGTGAAATGCTGATGTTGCATCTGAAAAATTGAGCAGTGGTTGGATTTGGGACTTAAAATAGGGTTGGGTTGTGGATGACCTAAATCACTTGATTTAAAGTTTTCCGACGGATCACTAACGACCACCAATCAGTCGGTAAGTTTGACGGATCACTAACGACCACGAATCCATCGGTAAGTTAAACTTCGCGCCAACGCTCGTCAGAGAGTTCTTCAGAGAAATTCGTTGTCGGCAGTCCGTCGGTAATTGCCGATGGATAGTATTTCGTCTGAAAATTCTTCAGTGAACTTTTTTTTTTTTTTTTGTATAATTGCTCAATGAACTATCTATTTAATTTTTTTTATCATTCTGACATTAAATTTAAAGTTCGTGCTAATAATTGACTCAAATCTAGACCCTTTGACCTCAAATATTAGCAACTTTATCACTAGGCCAACGCACACTCAATTTAGATTTGATGTCAAACAATGTTATTAGAAATAAAATAGTCTGTGCTATAGGATTAATCAATATATGGCTCGGTCTAACAAAAAATTAGAAAAAAAATATTATAAATATATGTGACTATATAATCATATTGCATGAAATAAATTTACAATATCATGGAGAATAATATATCTACTTTTAACATTTTACTACAAGTAATAGACGAATTAGTTGAATAGGCATGACATAACTACATACATAACTTGTAGTTAATTATGCATGATTAAACTTCATGTATGCTAAAAAGATACTTATTTGTGTACTCATAATTAGGTGTGGTGATTGTTGTTTGAATCTATAATACATGCGTACATTATACTAATTAATTGATTAATTATAGCTCTTCGTCACATATTTTCGGTTCTTCCATATGAAAATATTTTGTTAGAATATTTAAAACCATATACTTTAATGAATCTCAATTATTCAATACATGAATAATTTTGGTGTATATAATGGCGTTACCTCTTTTTTCCAAATGAGATCTTATATCCCACAATCTTTTGTGTCTCACAGTGTCCTATTAATAATTTCACTATTTTAATAACATTTGTTATAAAATAAAAAATTATTATTGCATAATACATCATGATTAATATTATAAGAAAAAATTGAAAATTTTAAAAATCATATACCATAGTTTTGGAATATTTTGATTAAAGATGATTGTTTTTGTTGATTATTCCAAAAATATGCAAAATATGTTATATATTTTTTTAAATTTCATTTTTTTGTTATAAATATAAATCATAATGTATTATGTAATAATAAATTTTTATTTCATAAAAAATATTATGAAAATAGTAAAATTATTAGTGGGATATCGTGAGTAAAGAAGATTGTGGGAGGATCCTATGGGCCTTTTTTGTTCCGAATGAATTTTCGTACTTCTGTTCATAAATATAAATTCATGGTATCTTAAAATGCATTAATATTTGATCTATTTGATCTTAGTCTCGAGTCAATATTTTTGCTTAAGGATAAAAATTGATGATTGGATATGGAATTTAGTAAAAAAATTCTTGAATTTCTTATTCCTTTTGTGTACATTATGAGTTGGATATGGAAAAGGGAGGATAAATTTGGAAGCAAAATTTGTTAAGGATATAGACTAGTTATCTTTTAAATATTGAATTATCATAAAAATCTGCATTTGATCCGGATCAAATTAATCAATTTAGCCTCTTCTAATTAATCTACGAGATTTTTGTCGATAAAAATAGTCACACCACAATTAATTTGTTTGTTTTTGTTTTTGTTTTTGTTTTTTGTTTTTTTTGTTTTTTTTTTTTTTTTTGTTTTTGCTTTTTGAACTTAAAACCATCTTGAAGTTGAAGTGAATTAATACATTTCCCGAGCTTTTTAATTGACTGGCAAATGATTTTGTGTCTCATAAACCATTGCCCGCAATTAATAGGTGTAGGGAGAATTAGTTTATACTAAATCAGGTGATCTTACTCACGAGCTAACAAGTGTTGAATACCGCCAAGCTACGCTAGGGCTCATTTCACTTAATTTCATTGATAGTATGAATTGATAAAATCAATTCAAACTAATACATTGATTAATTATAAATTTATTTAACTATCTTATCTTTCAAATACTCAATTTTATGCATTGCCAATCTATTCCATCACTCAATCTAAACATCTCGTTATATTTCCAGTTACAAAAGTGAGTTTCTCCGCTACCGAAAGAAATATTCAATATCGTAACAAATTAATATCCAAGTGCCAAAAGAAATGGGTATTCAATAGTCCATTTTACAATCACAAGGGAACAACATTTTTTAAAGTTATGTAACTAAAATAAAATCTAGGGTTTTGATACTAACCGAACTTCCCAATAGGGACCCTAAACAACCTTATGCTTACTATCATGTAATGCACCGATGCACACCCCTAGCTACAACATGTAGATGCAGTTGCCAGAAATAAGAAATCAGCTCTCTCGATTCAGATTGAGGACAACGAGAAAAAGAAACTAAGAGAGAGCTCCTTTCTTCTACTGTTATACAGAACGCCTGTACGCCTGTATGTGTGAATGTCTCTACCGAGTGACAACGATTAGGGGGAATACAAAATAAAATCATTAAAAGAAAAAAACAACAGAATATTGAAAAAGAAAAATTACAGAAGACAACAAACAGAAGCATCATCACTAACCCAAATTCCCACAACTAGGGACCCTAAACAACCTTATGCATTACTATCAAGCCTCTTTGAAACTCGGATCTCGACAAATGGCCCCTGTGCACCTTAATTTGGACTGCCGTGCGTATAACAAGATGCGGCAACAGTCAGCTCTACAAGAAATAATCAGGTGTTCTCCTGGTCACATCGGGTTCCCCTCTCCTTGGAGCTGGCTCAAACTGCAAGTAAGCGATCACAAAGTAAGAGAAAGCAATCGCCTCTTCAGGAAATTACAGATATCAATATAAAAGGAAAACACGAGATTAGATAGGGGTAGAACCTGGATAAATGTATGCTCCCTACAATCATCAACTTCCAGAATGGATGCCATATTTCCACAGCGGTAGCAATAATTAGGTGCGCTGAAAATGGTGACGACCTTTTGTTCCTGCAATACAGGTCCAAATCATCTAAGAAAACCAGTCTTTACTATTGGTGATAGAAAATACAATGTCTAATGCTTGTAAAATTGCATTATTACATGTGCCCAGTTATATCCCTCCATGACCAGCTGATGAGCTCTAGCAATTAGCTTTAAACTGTTGGTGTGGTTGAATTGCTCCGAAATGTCCTGTGGAAAAAAGCTAATTAACCAGCTGGAAAGAGGAATCAGAAACAAATCCTTGATCAGTAGATAAGAGTACCTGGCCAAAAGTATATCCAGCACCACGTGGGGATATGCCCCAACCACAACGATCATCAGGATCAGACCACAACAGATCACACATGGGACCTTCATGTGGAACTTCTTGAACACGATCGAAGTTTCTAATGTTATCAAGGGTTTCAATGGATGGGGATAATCCACCATGCAGACAGAAGATTTCTGATTCGACCTATTCACAAGATTAGGATCAGGATCAGTTGCATATCAGAGCACTTCAAATTTCTGAACCTTCAAAAGGAAACTAGTATCTGCATAAGGGTTATTATTTTTGCGACTAGACCTATTTGGAGACCATCAATTAATAGTAAAAAGGTTCATTTACCAGGCTGCACATGATTTCATAAATATGAACCCAAAACATAATTGCAGTTTACCTCCACCAAGGTCAAACTATAAAGCAGAAAGAATTATTTTATTTAAACATGTGACCAACCCTAAATGCACTAGAACAATAATAAGGAAGAAGCTTACTAACCAATGCGGTCAAAGGAAAATAGTCAAATAGGTCAGTGAATGTCTTCCAAACATTGGCACTCCCATACCTACAATCAAAATAGGAACTTTCATGGTAAATACCATTTACTAAATGAAGAGAACAAATGAAAAACTAGATGAACATCATAAACAAACCAAAATGACTTTATAAGATGATGATGTTTTCAAAAACATGACTGAAATAGTATATATCAGACAGACAATTCATGTCATCCAAATGCACTTGCAGTTCATGTTATTTAAAGCAAGAAAATGCGGCAACTATGATCAGAGGACACAGGCTTGACAGAATAACCATAAAAAATATGTTTCTTTTGCTCTTTTACAGAAAATCTCAATTTTTGCTGCAATCTATTGCCCTTTAAATAATCGAGTTGTCGTAAACATATGACAAACATATTTTCATGAAGATAGAAAGCAAAATTTCCACAATATTTACCTTTTTCAGGCACACACATTTATAAATTATAATAAGATAATGCTTATAACTTTCCGAATATAATATCACATATACATAATCATCGCATTTGTGCTTACGGTATCCAGGAAAATGCAAATTAATAAATTGTAAGAAAATGAGAGCATATAAACATCAGCAAATAATCTCATCAGAGTATTGTCAAAAAACATTTTTGGGAAAATCATACTAATGTTACACGATTATGGAAATGGAAAAAGCTAATAAACAGCACTGTATAGTTGTGTTTGAGTTAGAGTAAGTAAAATGAGAATAATTTTCCAAGTATTAACATTACTGGCTCCTCCATCACTGACACAACATTCCTTTATAGCTATACAAAAAACTTAAGTGTAAATTAACACAATCATCTGATAATATTCTTTCATAATATACATCTATCATCTGTGAGTATGAAATTCTACATCTGTGTCTCTGAAGGAATAGGAATATCTATGTTGCCTTAATCCATTAGCCAAATTCTATTTCATAAGTATATGTCTCATTATTTCACAGGACATATTTTTATAAGATTTGGGGAAAGGGAAATGCAGGTACACAAAAAAACGAAATCCTAGAGCTAGTTGAGAACAGATAGCACAGGAACATAATAGAAACTCACTTCCTCAGACATTCATCATAAAATCCATAAACTTGTGTGATCTGCAGGAAAGTAAATGAAAACTACCATTAGATACAAGGATTAGTGCAAAACATTTATGGCAGAGAAGGTTTAAATCACAATAATCTTAAAACTAAAAGATCTGGAAACAAGAAAAAATGGATATATTGTTGTATCAAGAATAACAAAGAAACTAGGAGTGAACTCCATACCTGTCTACTTTCATGATTTCCTCTAAGAATTGTGATACGTTGAGGATAGCGCACTTTCAATGCCACTAATAGCTGCAGGAAACAATTTGTTAAGCTTCTCTCACTAAAAGTTTTTTGATAAAATAAAGCAAGGCAGCTAGACATGCAAACATTATCTTAATTTTTTAAAGTATTATCACAAAATTGATGAACTCTCTCCACCATTGCAGCCTCTCCCTTTTCCATAAAGGGAATAAAAGGATATATAAAGGAAAATAAATCATAATCACAATACAAAGAACAGAGAGAGGTATGAGCTATAAAACAGCCATACATATTATCATAGCCTGAATAACGAAAGAAAGACATCAATAATGCCAGAAAGGCAAGGTCATGTTTTAATTTAACTTACAGTAACTGTTTCAACTGAATAGTAACCACGATCAACATAATCTCCCATAAATAGATAGTTTGTGTCCGGACACTGCCAATAAAGAACGGGATAGTATGAGATACTGAGAAAGCATACAGAAACTAAAAGCATAAACATATTGAGATTAATTTTCAGCATTGATCAGATGAGCCAGAAAGAAATACTTTATGAATTAACAACCTAGTAATTGGCTTCCAGATAACCAGAAAGAGAGACAATATGCAGGCTAACTCTTCGTTTTTACAAAAATTATTAGATTTTAGAGGTTCACAAGTATCAAATAGAAACCTACTAATGACGGAAGTTTATATTCAACTTCAAGCTGTTAATATATGATAAGTCAGCTTATCCTTGAGCCCAATCCTGTAATAACTTCAAGGATTCACTAAGCCTAGTTCACAACAAAAACAAATCCAAGTCAATATGTACCTTCCCTCCAATGCGGAATAGTTCAGCAAGGTCATGAAACTGTCCATGAATATCACCACAAATTGTCACAGGACTTTTTACAGGCTGCATCCAGTAAGAAAGAGATTAATATAGAGCCTAGGGGCACAACAAAATCCACCGGTGTAACCAATAATTGATAATTTATCAGGGAAAACTGATAATTGATAATAATGTACGCTAGATAGCCTAGAAAGCACAACTGAACCAAGTTGGACAAGCATAAAAGTAAGGGTTAGTGGAATATACTTTAGAAATTTTTAATACAGAGCCAAGATTCTACAGGACATTGACTTCCAAGATCCTTTGTCACTAACTTAAAAATTGGGAGCTAAGAAAACAATTAAATCTGACTAGCACGAAACTTTCTCCAGAGGAACTATGGAGCCAAATATCAAAGGTTTAGGTATAAAATTTTCCAAACAAATTAATTGCAGCATCAGATTCACTTTACATCTCCCCTTGGGGTATGTTTGGATTGAGGGATCATGTAATGGATGTAAAGAGTGCATTTATAATTTAGAAGACATGCTATTCACATACACAAAGCACACATTTACGCACAAAAATAATAATAATGATAACAATAATACTAATAATATTGATAATAATAATAATACACATCAATGAAACACATACACACAACGGTGAAAAAGACAGCCAGAGAGGAAACACAGACATTGTAACGAACATATGAACACAACTCACACACACACAGTGTTGTTAGGAGCGCGGGGCGCACCGGGGCGATTCGGTATATATCTGGGATGCGGGGCGACGGGGCGCCCTATGTGTAGAAAGGGCTGAAGATTGAGAAGAACTAGAGAATAAGAAGGATGAGAATTTTCTAGATAATATAATAATTAATTGAGAAGAGAAAAAGAAGGAATCTTGGGAAGAGGAGAGAGAAGAACAAAGGATTATTTGAAAAGTCTTTTGAAAAGAGTAAAAGATCTTAGAAAGAAGAAAGAGAAGAGCTGCTTATCAATTGAATTGACATTGAATTTATAAAATAAAAAAGAAGAGAGAAAAGGAAGTTGAAAGGTTTTAGGGCTAAAACCTTGCCCTGCAGCGCCCCAGGCGCCTCCCTACCGCGCCCCACATATGTCGCTCGCCCCAACCGCCCCGGGGCGATTCCGCCGGCGCCTCGTGCGCCCCAGGCGCGCCCCTAACAACACTGCACACACATGCAGTCCAATGCTCACCAACAGCACACATACACACAATAAACGAACCTACGTGCACAATCACATAGCATACTTGCGGACAGTCGGCACACATACATATTAATAGTGTTACAATATATGTTCAAAAATGTTTAAATATGTATCATCAAGTATAATTATATCTTATGTTATCTGATAGAGTAAAGACAGTGGAAACAGAGATATAATCTATTATATAATAAATCCTCAAAGAGGCCAAGAAGCGAGAAGCTTCTGTCCAGCGAAACACGCTTCAACAACTCTAATAATAATAACCCTAAGCTCTGCAGAATTATAAATATATATTAAAACCCTACTAAGGC
>JAYDZE010568048.1:0-12112 GCA_034509125.1 Monilaria moniliformis
CGAGGCTATAACATTTAATTTCAGTAAATTAAATGTTTTGACCATATTTATTATTGGTCAAACTTCGATTCCAACAGTATCTCAACTTGTTTCCTTGTTTCTTCATCTCTTCCAACTCATATATCCTTCTTCATTTGAACCAATGGAATTGGTCAAATCAGTGTTCAACTTTGGATATGCTTAAACATCCTTGCGTTTTATCTGTCTCAGTAGCAGTCCAGCCTACTTTAGTTTCAAAATTTTATGGGCTCTCTCTCTCTCCATTAAAGAAATCATGATATAATAATGACTTCAAGCACTTCAAACTTATTTTTTTGCTTTCTGATATTTAAAAAAAATGCATCTCTTGTTATTGTATAATCAAAACACTAGGCCTTTCTTTAGAATGAGCTTTGGCTGATAATAATAAACTGATTATTTTTTTTAAGCTTCTGAATTATTATTAGACCGTGAGAAGCTATTCTAGAATCTTTGTATCTGACTCAGTTATCCGGTTTTCGTTGGTTAGGTTGATAGATGATGCACTTATGGTTATAGCATGTAGAATGTGCTCATTATTTCTTCCACATAAGATCCTACCATTGTGATTGCGTACATATTTCTCTTGGCCTTCCCTGGGACCCTTCACATATGGTATTCATATTTACATATGTCTTAATTATTTAACAAAACATAAACAGTCTAGCTGCAATTTCCTTGATCCTGTGTTTAACTTGTTTTAACCATCCAAATCCAATTGGTTTGTGCGCTGCATGCGATTATCAGTTACTAAATTAGATTGAATGAACCAAATGCATGATCAAATAAACAGCTAAGTGTACTAGTTAAAAAGTGAGAAATATATATAAGTATGGAGAGAGAACGGAGAGAGAGAAGAAAACAAATGTCTAGACTCTAGTGCATGCCAAAACAGAGTCCACGGGCGAGCTACATATGCTCTAACCACATCTGTCACGCCACTTGTGTAACCACATCACACATCTGGTTGAAGACCATATTTGGCTCTCTCTGCATTGACTTGCCTCTTAAATATCACATAATAAATTCCTGCCATGAAGAGGATAGCAAAAATGAAGCCTACAGGAATCCCAGCAATGCCACCAGCTGCAATAGCTCTCCGAGCTGTGGATCTCTCGTGGGCTGAAGCGGACTGCCTGGTTGCAGCTAGAGGCAGCAAAGCACAGTCTGGTAAATCACACAGGTTTGTGTTTGGCCGTTGTGTGTTGGGGTGCAAGTATGCGTACATTTCAGGGGAGAGCACAATAGGGCTATTGTGGTCCTTGAGGCCATGAGCTCGAAAGTTAGCCGTGGAAACTGAGTGGAAGAAAACAAGGGCAAAGATGAGAGAAGAGGCCATATGAATATAATCAGGTTGTTTCTTATGATTAACTAGTGTTTGCCTGTTTGAATATGGACTTGTGCTTTATATAGAGGCAATACAATGAGGAAATTGTTGCTTGTAATCGAATCCAATCTTTGAGTTGGCTCAAGGTGTATGGACATTAATCATATTCATAATTACTTTTATTAACCCTTCATTATTGATAATAATGATATAAACTAACTAATGAGTAGCTTCAAGGCCAGAATTTAGTTAATAAAAGGGCAAAAGTCTTTAGGTTATAAAATATTATTGAGCTTTGCACATTCTTTGTTAAATAAGAATAGCCCATCGTCTTATATTTCTATGGCATGTAAGAAAATGTGCAGCATCAAATGGATTAATATGAAAAAGTTATTGAGGCTTAGCTTGAAGAAGCAGTAAAGGTTGATAAAAATGGAAACGGTTAATTGGATACACTTGTAATTGTGTCCACAAAATTATTACCAAGGAAGAGATCTCCATTATCCACTAACCCCCAAGGTACATGTGTCACAACACTTTTGCACTTTATGTTAATTACATTTTCACTTGTATGATTATATGTTTATAGGTGATGATTATAATGCCATTTGTATCCATATGTATCAGGATCTAGATTCATAAATCTCACAGGTTCTAGTAGAATTCATTTTTCCCCCGTAGAAATTAAGAATCATGGTTTTTTATGTATTTATTAATGCTTTTTTATATATAAATTAATGCTTCTTTTATGTTTAGGTTTTCTATATACAACATTAATGCTTCTATTTATGATAATTATAGATAATACAAAAATCAATATTCGATTGCACAGCTAACACCTAGATAATTCTGTTTTATTTGATCCTCTTTCAGTCTATCTATGACTTCTTACTGCCTGCTCGCTTCCCTCTTCTAGATTTATGTATATTTAACTTGAATTACACTCATCTTACAAATGAAGCCTTTTAATTAAGGGAAATTATCACTTTTAAATTTCAAACTATTTCCATGCTATTAATTATATTTTAAATTATCAAAAATAATTTATTAAACCATGAACTATTAATTTTATACCAAATATACACTGCGTCCATTTTCCGGCTCTAAAAAATGACATGGCTCGCCATATGCCTCCGCGGAACGACGTCGTTTGCGACATGTAAGATTTTTAAAAACAAATTAAATACATGATGGCAATATGACAACCAGCGTCAATTTTCTATAGTTAGAAAATGGACGCAGAGTAAAAATGATAGAAGATTGATAGTTTATGATTTAAAAAACTATTTTCAATAGTTTAGGATATAATGAATAGTACGGGAATAGTTTAGGATTTAAAGTGATAATTTTGCTTTAACTAATTGACAACTTAGTTAATGATTGAAAATATGTGAACGACTATTTCCTCAAAATATAAAAATAAAAAATTGGGAAGATTATGCTCCAAAATAGAAAAAGTGGGAAAAAAATAATTTAGATTTGGTTTTTTACAGACCCAAAGTAATTTTTAAAAAAATAAAAAATTAATCTATTCAAATAAATCAATTAGCATGGATCCTTGTTATGAATGAAGGCCCGGACCTACGTTGGATAGAACCTTCGATTGTTTACGGCCCAAGAATTCGAGGTCAGAAAATGAACAGAATACAAACACAAAAACAAAAAGGCCTTTTAGCACACACAATTCGAGATAGGAATCGTGTATTTAAGCCACCCTGCTACTAACCTAAAATTAAACTATAATTTTTGACTTCAACATAAGTTTCAATGAGGAAGTTTATAGAGACCATCACAAAAACAATCTAAAATTTAATGTGAAAAGCAAATAGGTTTCTAACGTTATATTTTGTATAATTTAATTTTAAATGTTTACAGTGAAAAGTAAATAGATTGAGATAAATAAGTCCCTCCATCTAACACAGTTAGACGGAGAAACTTATTTGACCCAATTTGTGAACGTTGGGTTTCTGTATTTACTTTTCATTGTAAATGTTGGGAGTGTTTTTATTACTTGACTTATATAAATATAAAATAAACTAAAATATATAGATATATAAAGAAATTAGTATGTTTGTTTATATCAATCAAACTAAAAATATTGTATGCAATTCTCCTTGCAAAAAATTTGATTAAACTATGTCCAATATAGAGCGACTAAATTGAGAATTTAGATAAAATATTTCTAAAAATATATGAACTAATGATGTACAAAATGAGAATTTAAGATAAATATGAATAGAGAATGAAGGAGATGTCACATAGAATATCAAATTAAATAAAGAGCTCCAATTACTAATTGTATTATATGTGTATTATAGTAATACCAGAACTTATGCATAAATTATTTTGAATACATGCATAAATTGTGTTTAATTGAATAACTTATTAATAAAGTTATTAGAAACATAATATGAAATTAAGAAGACATATTTCAATAAATCTCTTTTGTTGGAAAAATTGTATAACTTAAGTATGTATATTGATTGATATAAATAAACATAACAAATCGCCTTAAATATTCATATATTTTAATTTATTTCATTTTTACATAGGTTAAGTAGCAAAAACATCCCTAATATTTACAACAGAAAGCAAAAAAATCTCTAACATTTGTGTCATCTTACAGCCGTTAGTTGGAGGGACTTATTTGCCCCAATTTATGAACGTCGGAAATCTATTTGCTTTTTGCAGTAAACAGTATGGACCAAGTTGTACAAACATAACAAATACAATCAAATATCAACGAAAACATAAAATCTCACCGAATACAAGTTTAGAATTAGATCTTGGCCCAATTTCACACAAACTTTTGTGTTAATTATATGCTCAAGATGTATCTCAATACGCAGAGTAGGGAAAATAAAATTTAAGCTTGTGTTCAAACTCCGCCTTACATGATTTAGGGGGTGCTTGCCTAAGTTTCTTTCAAAGTGCTTATAAGTTATAATGTCTTTTGAGCTTATAAATTGTGAGAATGTTTGGATAATTGAGCTTTTAAGTTAGAGAGAGAAAATCATAGTTAAAAAGAGAAAATAAAAGAGAAATTAAATCGAAAGTGTATAGATTGAAAATAACAAACCACAATAGAAATATTTTTGTAAAAAAATTGATGCTCATAAGATTATGAAAAAATAAATTCAGATTGAGGAACTTATTTTTTAGAAGCTTATAAGCTATTGAAATTTATTTTTAAAATTTATAAAATATTTAGAAAATAATTTTACCAAATAATTTTCAAAAACTTATAAACTCAATCAATCACCTAGAGCTGGGCAATCGGGTACCCGATCCGAATTTTCGGGTACCCGAACCCGAAAATGCACAAAAAACGTCACCCGAATCCCGACCCGATTATGCTATCGGGTACCCGCCTACCCGAAACGGGTACCCGAAACCCGATTTGTATTTTTTTTTTTGAATTAATTGTTTAAACAAAAATCTTACAATTTATCAATCATTCGAAATAATTCATTGCAAAAAGCAAGATAATTTACGAAGAAACTTCACAAAAGTTTGATTACATGAAAGATTTAAATTTGAGAATTGTTTAAAAAAGGTTAAGTCTTTGTGAATAAATTATAAAAGATTTATAAATCCTATTGACAAAAAATATACGGGTAGTTTGACTATATTAATTACATGTTAGGTAATACGGGTAGTTTGACAAAACAATAGACATCAATACAAATAATATTAAAATAAATTAAAGTTTGATTATATTAATTACATCTCATATTCATCACTGGAAATTTAATAAGTAATAACAATAATATACATTTAATTACTAAAAAAGAATTTAAAGTAATATTTAATTTTTTATTAGATAAGGATAGTTTAGGTAATAACGTTTTAATTGGGGATAATATAGTAATATTGGTATATATTGAGATTTGAGAACTTAGAT
Organism: Monilaria moniliformis; assembly: GCA_034509125.1. Taxonomy (NCBI): domain Eukaryota; kingdom Viridiplantae; phylum Streptophyta; class Magnoliopsida; order Caryophyllales; family Aizoaceae; genus Monilaria; species Monilaria moniliformis. Next base: position 5,250 of record JAYDZE010568048.1, read on the forward strand.
TTCTCTAAAAGCTCCATCATCACAAAACCAAATTTAATTTATGAAATTACATCATAACAAAAAAAAAATGAAAATATCCCCTTAGTTTATTTAACTTTCCTTCCATCTGTTTTTTTAAAACCCGACGGGTATCGGGTCGGGTGCGGGTTTACCTGATTACCCGAATCCGAATTTCCAGCCCTACAATCACCCTCCTAAAAAGAAACAACAAATCTGGAGTATAAAACTAGTTCAGATCAATTTTAGCAATTCCATAATAGTTAATGAACATAAAATGCACTTGTATACATTGCCCTTATTGAAATTTTCGATACATAACTAGATTTTCTACCATCTTAAATAGACATATGACTCAGGATCGAAGCGCACATTAATTAGCTTAAACATAACAAGATTCATGTATACAAGTAATAATAAATAAATACATTATATTATAGACGTAACACACATACTAATTATATAATATACAGTAATTATTTATTGTTGAGAAAAATATAAAGGCTAAAAATGTCTTTCTTGAATTGTTTTAGTAAGACGTCACGTAATGCTTTACCGACGGCGACGGGTACAAGGACGACAACGTTGCACTAATTAAGTAATTATATAATTCTTTGGGCTCGATTTAATATGAAAATATAAAAAATGTCATCCATTATTTGTCTAACTTATAGATTAGGACCGACCATATCGTCACACACTTTTAATTAATATCAACATTTCTTACTTAAATCAAACTTATATTCACTGTCCACTCTCCACCACAAAATTTCTGCAATGACTTTTGTTTTATAATGGTAATTTAGATTATTAGCGCATCATCTCAACAACCTCGAAATAATGCACAAGCAACAACACAAACTCGAATCTTTTCTCGTAAAAGTTATACTTGAAATTATATAAATTAGTTAAACACATTAATATAATAAACAATGAAATTAAACATCATTTCTAGATGAAGAAAAGATGCAAGTCCCTTATTTTAAAATATAAAAAAGAAAAAAAGCTAATGACTAACACTTGGGTTCTTGAAGTTTCTTTCATTTCTATTATTTATTAGTGATTGAACTTTGTCTCTTTAGAATCTGTGTTGCAGAATTTCATTATTTAATTTATTGGTTAGAATTTGCAATGTGTCACTTCTCTAGCTAGTTCGATCGACCAAACAGGAAAAGAACAAAGGGCGGATTAAAAAAATAAAATTCAATTGTGGATATGAACAACACACAATGACACAAACGCCAACATATCTGCACAGTAGAGCTTACTTTATTTTGGTTAGAGCGCCTTATATTGCACGAAAATTAAAATGTGTCACGCTTTATCTAGAAAGATCGATGTGATCATTTTTATAAATTTAAATGTGTGATTATTGGAGAGAGTAACTTTGGGGGTAGCTGATGAGCATCTTATTTTTAGTTAATATAATTTAATATTTAAGAAATTTTCAAATTAAAAGACTTAGAAGAATTACATATATAAGCAAATTAAGCATATATGTGTGTGAACCACGAACTCGCTTATCATTATTTGTATTTCTTGAGATAACTCGTTTATCATTTATGAATAGTATTTACTTGATCATCATTTAAGATTAAATCACACCAATAATGATAATGGAAATTATAGATTTACCCCAAAGAAAATGGGAAACTAAAGATTGAAAGATGGGTTAAAGAAAAAAGAAATATTCATTAAAGATCAAAAGAGAAAAAGGCAACAACAAATCTCGAATACAAGGAAGCAAAAAGAAATTACAAAGGATCAAATATGGAAAAAAGACAACAGGAACGGATATCTACAGTTTGATGGAATTTTCTCCTCCGATGATTATATAATTCAGCCCCTGAGTTAATCCCATCCATATATTTCTCATGCATTGCTTCTGAAAGATCCCAGAGCTTTAATGGCTGCTGCCCTCAATATGAATTGGTGGTAGAACGCAGCAATGGCGGCTCCGATGAATGGTCCAACCCAGAAAATCCACTGCATTCAAATAATTTATAGAAAAAATATCATATAAAATTGCAAACTATGTTCGTAAATGACCAATCTTAGTAAAATTAGGTAGTATATATATGCACTCCTTTTTAAAATGTGAAATTGATTAATTACCTGGTCATCCCAGGCCTTTTCCTGGTTGTAGATGACGGCGGCGCCAAAACTCCGGGCAGGGTTGATGCCCGTGCCGGTGATGGGAATGGTGGCCAGGTGAACCATGAACACCGCGAATCCGATGGGAAGTGGCGCCAACACCTAAATTCAATTTTAATACATTAATATTAATTCAACTAATAAATATATAATATATATATATATACTTGATCATTTGTACCGTATAAGATGGGAGAGTTATTTAATTCTTTCTCATTTTCGGTGAAATCCACTTATTAAATATTAGCATCCCGTTTTAAATTGAGATATAAAAAAATGGTGTGAATGCGACGTGCATGGCAAATTATGCTGTGGTTTAATTCGTGAAAGTTTACCTGCTCCTCAATTATTCAATAATTATCCAAAAGGATTGTGGTGCAGGTGCTTTGATCCTACCACTTAGATTCAACATTGAAGTTCTGGATTAATCTACTAATCTTGTCAACATGAATTCAGATGTTAATTAATACATGTAATCAAGTCGTGCATATTCATATTCGAGCTTAAATTATACTAATCCAACTCGAACGACCTTTAATTTGAAAGGTTTATGAAAGAGGTGTATTGTATGCTTACAGGAACATGGGAGTCTCGTGCACTTCTCTTAGGATCAGTGGCTGAGAAAACAGTGTACACCAAAACGAAGGTGCCGATAATCTCGGCGCCCAACCCGACGCCCGTGTTGTAGCCGTCGGCGAGCTCGTTTGCTCCGCCGCCGTATTTGTTATAGTACGATTTCTGGAAGGCCTTCACCAATCCTACGCCGCAGATCGCCCCCAAACTCTGCGCTACCATGTACATAACCGCCCTAATCAGCGACACCTTCCGCGCCAAAAACAGCCCGAACGTCACCGCTGGATTGATGTGCCCTCCTGCAATCCACAAATAGCGTTAATTAGAAATCCGATTAGTCAATTTATTTACGGTTGTAATTTTCCGGTGAGCGAATTCCAATTGGACTTACCGGAGATGCCGGCGGTGCAGTAGACGAGGATGAAGATCATGCCGCCGAACGCCCAGGCGATGCCAAGGATCCCGACGCCGCCGCATTGGTCGCCGCCGTCCAAGGTATCGCTCTGGTGCTTGTAGCCGATGACGGTGAGAACGGTGACGTACAGGAAGAGAAGCGTGGCGATGAACTCGGCGATCACCGCTCTGTAGAAGGACCATTTGGTCAGCTCATCGAAGTCGACGAGCGGCGCCGGCGGCGGGTCGTGATAGTCCTTGGCTGAGAACTCCGGCGCCGGCTCCGCCGCGTATTCGACGTCCTTCGTCATGGCTGTTGAGCTAGGGCAAATTAGTTCGTGCTGTGTGTGTGAAAATGAAGAGGATGGTGTGAAGTGAGTGGTGAGGTGGGTATTTATGGAGGGAGAGTTTCATTATGGAATTTATAATATGATTAATTAGCCGTCCTTCAGAAATTAGTTGATAATTAAATATAATTAAGAAGAAATTAGAAGGCGACAATTACAGATAAATGGTGCGATTTTCTTCGCTTGCACGGCCCACAATCATCGTCATCACCAGCATCAACGGCTCTCTATGCTGTAATAATTTCCTTTAATATATGTGAAAATAATTAATAAACACATATTTTCTCTGGAAGATAAGGTATCAAGATTTTAAAATTGTGTCAACGGTTATCTAGTTATTCCCGGAAACAATGTTGTTGAGATAAATAATATATTAAATTAAGTGTAAATGGTGGAAAGAATACAACTCTCATAATTAAATAAATTAATAAGCAATTTCTTTAAAAGCAAGACTGCTATATTATTTAGTTTTAAAAGATTAAGTTATTCTATGAATGAAAAAGTTGATGTTGATATACTTTTCTATTGTACTTTTTTTATAAAAGTACAAAAATAAATATAAAATAAATAAATTTGAAGGTTTCAAAAGAGGCTTAAATTGAAAATACCAAAAATAAAAAAATTAATTTCAAATACAAAAGAAACACTCAAAATTTTAATGTAAAGAAGCTAAAATTGTTGGAGGAGGTTGTGTTCATGTTTTTGGGCATAAAGAAGGTATGACAAATCATTACGACGTTTCGAAATTTGATTTTTTTCGAACTGCTCTTAATCTCAAGATGGTGACTCATGATGATGTTCTTAACCCACGATGGATTACTCACGATGGCTTACTCACAATGATTCACTCACGATGTCGTCTTACTCATCATGGTCACTCATTCACAATGGTGGCTCACTCACCACGATGGCTCACTCACGATGGTGTCTTGTGATAGTGCCTTCAACCATCGTGGCCTTAAGAACAAACTATGATGTTGTGACTTTTCTGTAGACATGTATAATTTTGGAAGTGTTTTAGGAATACTTAAATGATTTATATAGCATTACTAAACAAATAAAACATTCACAAACCAATTTATATAATCGTAATGTGATTTTCATCACGATAGATCCGAACTTACACAAATGATAACATGTACGTGTATCTTGAAAATCTTAATAATACATACCACTTCTAGTGAAATCACGTATAATCTTTAAATGACTTGTTTGACATGATATATATTAAAAATACTTGATCATAGTTCATTCATAATACATAAATTATTGATTAAAAACGCGAAATATAACAAAAATCTTGTCTACTTCTTAAGACCACAGTGGCTATCGTGGGAAACATCACGGCTCATTTGGTGGCTCACGGTGGTAGCCCATGATGCCACCCACAACGGCCTTCAACCATCGTAGCCTTAAGAATAAATTATGATTTTGTAACTTTATGTAGACATGTGTAATTTTGGATATATTTTATGAACACTTTAATTACTTATGTAGCATTATCAAATAAATAAAACTTTCACAAATCAATTTGTATAATTATAAAGTAATTTTTCCCACAATAGATCCGAACTTACAAAAATGATAATATGTACGTGTATCTTGAATTAATAATACACACCACTTCTAGTGAAATCACGTATAATATTTGAATGACTTGTTAGATATGATATGTGATTTCACTAGAAGTGGTATGTATTATTAAGATTTTCAAGATACGAGTGCATATTATCATTTGTATAAGTTCAGGTCTATCATAATGAAAATCATTCTATAATTATATAAATTGATTTGTGAAAGTTTTATTTGTTTAACAATGCTACATACATCATTAAAGTATTCATAAAACATCTACAAAATTACACATATCTATATAAAAGTCAAAACACTATAATTCGTTCTTTAAGCCACAATGGTTGAACGCACCATCATGAGACACCATCGTGAGTGAAACACAGTGAGATACCGTGGTGAGTGAGCCACCATATATAGTAATTGATCCATCGTGAGCAAGCCATTGTGGGCTTAAGAACATGATCGTGGGCTCATCTTGAGAGGTTTTAGGGTTGGAAGTAGAGTAGGAATTCATTGTATTTCATTGATTGTAATAGCTAGGTTTACACCACCTCTTATAGGTGTATTCTATGTAAGATAAGGAAATAAAAAAGATATTCTATTCTGTTACAAAGATGTGAAAGGATTGCTTCCATAATAAAAGATATTCTTCAATCTTTCCAACAAAGAGCAGTTCGAAAAAATCAAATTTTGCGACGTCGTAATGATTTGTCACACCTTCTTTACTTCTCAAAAACACGAACGTGGTTCCCTCTAACAGTTTTAGCATTTTTATATCGAATGTTTGGAGTTCTCTTTCAGATTTGAAATCTATTTTTTTTTTCTTTGAGTATTTTCGGTTTTAGCCTCTTTCGAGACTTTTAAAAAATGATATTTTTGTGGAGAAGGCCAAAAATAATTTTAAAAACAACAAAAAAAAAATAAAACATATCAACATCAACAACTTTTTCACTTATGTCGAGGGGCAATTTAGTCTTTTAAAATCAAATAATATAAAAACCTCATATTTTTATAAGATATGGTATATAACTTTTTTTTTTTTTGGAATAGTATATTTTTTCCAACATTCACTTAAATTAATATTACTAATATATTCAAAATGAAAGTTTATAAAGTTGGCAGCGTTTTCTAAGAGAAAAAAGAAATCATAATTAATAATATTTCTTTTTGTTAGTGGTCATTTAAACTTTGTAATCTTTTCGTAACACTCCTTTTAGACCCGCTACATTTCTTGTAGTTAATCCATGTCCTACCCATCAGAATATTGTTTATAGTTTTATATGAATTTAAGTATTATCACGAAATATGGACACGGACTTTATCTACAATTAGGGTGTCACTACAAAAAAAGCGGAGTTTACCGACGGAGTTTGCCGACGGATAGTTGGCCGTCATTAATTACCGACGGATTTCTGACGGACAATCCGTTGGTAAAGTTACCGTCGATTTCAACAACGGATTGTCTGTTGGTAAATTTACCAACGGATAATATCCGTTGGTAAATGTATTATCAATTTAATTCGAAATTATTTTAAATAAATAAATTGATTTTACCGACGGATTTTTGTCCGTTGGTAACACCGACGGACATATTCCGTTGGTAAAATTATTTTAAATTTAATTTGAAATTATTTTAAATAAATAAATTGATTTTACCGACGGATTTGTGTCCGTTGGTAACACCGACGGACATCTTCCGTTGGTAAAATTATTTTAAATTTAATTTGAAATTATTTTAAATAAATATATTGATTTTACCGACGGATTTGTGTCCGTTGGTAACACCGACGGACATCTTCCGTTGGTAAAATTATTTTAAATTTA
>JAYDZE010568059.1:0-12112 GCA_034509125.1 Monilaria moniliformis
CTTATGATCTCTTATAAAAATTGTAAGGGTCGACGACTTTTTGAAAAAAACAAAAAATATTCAAATTAAATGTGCATGTGCGTGTGTATGTGTGTGATAATTAATCTATTTATATCCAATATATAGATGAAAAAGGAAAAAGATAATTAAGAAACAGAATACCAATTAATGTTGAAAGTAGCAAAAGAAAATAAAAGCATATATGTAGGAGAGAAATAAAGAAAGAAAAGTATATTTAATTATTCCCAACATGCGTAAAACAACAAGCTTTAGTTCCATATAAACTGCAGAGAGGACGACCTTATATTATATGTAAATCTAATGATATAGTTCATAGCCATTTGAGATCAAGCAGCTCTCCTTCTCAGCCACCGGCCAGTTTAATAAAGGTATGTTTAATAAAATATTCTATTCGTCTCATTAATAACGTCTGAATTTCTAATTTGAACTGTTCCATTTATAATATCTTAATCCAATAAAGAAAATATATATATGTACATTCCTGTTCAGTTGATTCTTCAAGTTATATAGATATATATGTTGAAAAGGTGATATATGTTGATTCAATTTTATAAATGACGTCCCGTTTTGTCTTCATTTGCACCTTGTCTTGTACATCTTATCATTCGCGTAAAACAGAAGAATGGTTGGAGAAGCAGTAGAAAAGAAACTATATGATGCTGCAATAATGGGAGATGTAGCAACATTCCAACAACTGCTCCAACAAGATCCATATCTTGTTCATGGAGTCTCATTTCCATATTCAAGAAATCTTCTACACATAGCAGCAATGCATGGATAAACAGCCATTGTTGAAGAGGTTTTGAAGATTAATCGACGGCTAGCTCGGAGTTCGGACTCCCAAAAATCGTCGCCTCTTCACATTGCAGTGGAAGAAGGGAACCTTGAAATCACAAAAAGATTGTTGTTCGTAGTGCCGGAGATGTGCTGGTGGCGAGACGATCAAGGGATGAACCCGGTTCATGTTGCAGCCGTGAAAGGGTATGTTGAGATATTGAAGGAGCTGCTTCAAAAGGATCTGTGTCCTGCTCTGGAGAGAGTGCATCGCGGGCAGACCGCGTTGCACTTGTGTGTGAAACATCGTCAGATTGAGACATTGAAGGTTTTGGTTGAGAATTTGGGAGACCAAGTGTATGCAAAGGATGATGATGGGGAGACACTTTTGCATTTGGCTGTTAGATCCAGTCAACTTGAGGTAACCACCAACTCTTTTGTTTGGATACATAAATTACCGAGTTAATTCACTGTATTGTATCTTGGAATTATGAGCATCTGTGGCCTTTTATATAATTACCAATAAATATCATGTCATTAGTTAGATATATAATCTGTGCATATGTTGTTAATTAGTATGAGAAGAAGACATGTAATGTTGTACATGTGGTAGCGATTTGGAAGTGCAATTGTTTGATAAAGTAATTAGGTCCAACTAATGAAATTATTGTACCAAAAATTTCAGGTTGTGCGATACTTGGTGAAAAGTAACAAAGTAGAGGCGCTAGCAAAGAATTCGAGGGGCAAAACAGCATTGGATATCTTGGATGAGAGCTCTGGAGACACAAGAACATGTTCAAAAATTAAAAGAAGAATCGTGAAAAGTTATTCTCCTCAGTCAATGGCCGAAGTCCACCCCGACTTGACCGACACAGCAATGGTGGTGGTGGTCCTGATAGCGACGATGGCGTTCCAGGCGGGGGTCAGCCCCCCAGGGGGTGTGTGGCAGGAAGACACGTCATCACACAGTGCAGGGAATGCAGTGATGGCAACTACTCATCCCAATATATATAAACACTTCATTCGTGCTAACAACACAGCTTTCATTTCATCCATCATCACAATCCTCCTCATCACCACCAGAGTGCCACAGCATGACTTCTTCCACGTGGGGATCGCGACCTATTCAATGTTGCTGTCAATTGCATCTATTGGAGTGAGTTATGGAGCTTCCTTAATGATGACCAATCCTATGGAAACAAAATCAGTTGTCCATGTTGTTGCCATAGTAGTCTCTTCCTTCCTCATCATCTTTGTATTAGCGTTCCTCCCCGCTGCCATGAGTGAGATGGTTTCGTGGTCGCACAGAAGAATACGGATCGCTCGGACGTGGGTAGAAGATCATCCAACCGCTCACGTCTCCATTTTCATACGTAAGGTGCTACTGCTATCGTACGAGTGATTCACATAAGTTGGCTGGTGTGTTTTAGCTTTATTCATTCATATTCTATTTTTCATTTCAAGCCAAATCAAGTAACAAACCAGTGGCGTTTGTACATTCCGATTTACCATACAAAATCTCATAAATTTTGATTTTGTGAAAATGAACAAATCCCGAGCTCGTTTCACATTTAAGGAAAAAAAATGAAAAAAAATCAACTTTAATCATTTGGTATTGTGGAGGATGTTGTGACGTACTATCTACCATCTACATAAATAAATTAAAAATACAACTAATTTCAATAAATTAATTGCATACGCAGGTTTAATCAAGAAAATGAAATCCCTCCTCTCTCTCTCTAGAAAACCATTAATTTCAATAAGTTCGTTGCATCGCAACGTTTATTTATATGATGAAATTAGATAAATTTGCAGCCAGATCGACAGATATATTAATTGAAAAAGAAAATTTGAAACTCTCTCTCTATCTCTAAATTAACAACCAAATGCTGCCCACTAAGAATAAGCAAAATACCCGAAATCCGAATATCTGAATCGAACCTCCGAAATTTAAAATTTGGTTCAATTTTTTTCGAATTTCGGATTTCGGTTCGGTTCGGCTTTGATTTTTCACAAATTTCGGTTCGGATAAACTATATAAAAAAAAAAAACCGAAAAACCGAATTTATATTTAATATTATATATACATTAATAATATAATAATAACTAAATATATGTATATATATTTAATATATGCATGTATTTATATTTTTACATATATATATATATATTTCATATATATGCATATATTTTTTTGGATTTTTGGATTTTCAGTTTTTCGATTTTTTTCGATTTTTAGGATAATTTTATGATATTTTGATTTTTTTCTCAGATCGGTTTTCATAGTTCGGATTTCGCTTTTTCGGATAATTCGATTCGGTTCGATTTTAATTTTGAAAAAGTTTCGATTTTTCGATTCGATTTAATTTTGAACAAAAATGAATCGAAAACTGCATGCTCACCACTACTGCCCACTGCCAGTCCAAAGACCCACGGTTTTGCGGCAAATCAATCATATGAGCCCATAGCCCACCACAATATGTAGGTGCTGCGCCACACTGAATCCCATGATGGAAGAACCCCATCTTCTCGAAACAATAACCGGCACGTGTCCCTTTCTCCCATATTCCGAAACCCTTCGCCTCCCAATTCCCAAATCCATTAAGCCTCACCCCTTGGCCTCATCCTATTTATAGCAGTTGCAGATCCCCTAATCCCAAATGGATAATATTTCGATCAATATATTGAGCTCTCAACAAGTTATAGTATTTCACATTTAATATAATTTAACTTTTTAAGAAGCTTAATTTATAAATTTCTATATCTTATAAAATGTTTAATTTTATTTTAACACAAGAAATGTGACCCTAAATTCTAAATTGAACAATATTATTATGCTAATTTTGTTTTCTAACAAAGTATAAGTGATCTATTATGTGGTCTGGGCCTTTGTTCATGGGCCTTGAGTGTAATAGAAGCAGACTGTAGGCTGGGCCGAACCATACAGTAAGTTCTTTGAAAGTTTTTATTTGGGTTAGAATTCCAACTAATATTTGGCTCCTTTTAATTAGTTTATTTGTATACCAATGCCTTTTCATGTATATAAAAATATTTGTGTGACAATATTTCTTTACATATTATAACAGTACTTTTATCTAATAATATTATTTATACATTACACGATAATATTTCTTTTTAGTATATATAGATTCAATGGATTCGGCCTGGTGATGTTTGAGAGTGGAAACTTTTCGTCGGTCAATCCTAAGAGCTAGCTAGCTAGATGGTCTTTGTTTAGACATTTCCTAGGGCTTTCTTGCAAGAGAGAGAGAGAGAGAGAGAGAGAGAGAGAGAGTCGGTTGTTATATTATGTTGGTCACATATATAGAGTAAGAAGCTTGGCCACCACACGGCGTTTACAGATGGATTAATTCAATAAACACGAAATTCGATACATAATCGAAATTGCATAAACACAAAATTGCATACAAAATCGATATTTTGGATGGAAAAATGGATTTGTGAGGGTTGAATCTCTATTCTATTCTCTCATTCTTAATGAATAAATAATTTAAGCATCTCTTCTGAATAGCTAAGTAGAATTTTCTTTTGAGTCAACTTTAATATGAGGTCCTTTTTGGGACACGTATATTGCGAAGTAGGGAGGAAATTAGGTAGAACTTAGTTGTGAGCCAACCTTATAACAGGATGTCCTTTGGCTGTGTGTGTACATCAATCATTTGCGAATAAAAGAAGAAAAGGAGAAACTAGAGAAAGAAAGAAGGAAAGAAAGGCCATTAATAATTAGTGGGGAGAATGGTGAGTGAAGCAGTAGAAAAGAAACTCTACAATGCTGCATCAAAAGGGGATGTAAGAACACTTGTACAACTACTTGAAGAAGATACATATCTTGTTCATACAGTCCCATTTCCATGTTCAAGAAATCTTCTACACATAGCAGCAATGCATGGACAAACAGCCATTGTTGAACAAGTGTTGAAGCTTAATCCGCGGCTAGCTTGGATTTTAGACTCCCAACAATTGTCGCCTCTACACATTGCAGCAGCAGAAGGGCACGTCGAGATCTGCAAAAGGTTGTTATCAGTAGCCCCCGAGGCTTGCTGGTGGCGAGATAGTCATGGTATGAACCCGGTTCATATTGCAGCCTTGAAAGGGCATGTTGAGCTGGTGCAACATCTCCTTCAAGAGAGTCCTTTGCCTGCTAAGCAGAAGCTGCATAGCAGAGAGACTGTGCTGCACCTGTGCGTCAAACACGGTCAGCTTATGGCGTTGAAGGTTTTGGTGGAAAAGTTGGGAAAGGAGCTTGTGGATGCTACTGATGAGGATGGGGAGACAATAATGCATTTAGCTGTGAGATGCAATCAATTTGAGGTAACTACCAACTCCATCTTTTCTCTGTCTTCTCATTTGAATTAGTTTGATTAGTTAAGAGGTCCAAGATCCTGAAAGTACTAATGAATATCAAATTAAATCACAGACGATACAATATTTGGTGGAAAGCAACAACATAAAGAGGCGAACACGCAATTCCACGGGCAAAACAGAGCTAGAAATCTTGGATGAGAACCCTCCGGACACAACTACTAGTTATTCAGAAATCAGAAGAGTCTTGTCAAGTTTGTCACCACCATCACTGAGCTATGTCTTGCCCGAGATGACCAACACGACGATGGTGGTGGTGATCCTGATAGCAACGATGGCATTCCAGAACGCCGTCAACCCACCCGGCGGCGTGTGGCAGGAGAACACGCCATCACACAAGGCCGGTAATGCCGTTATCGCATATACGCACCCATATGTATACAAACATTTGGTACGTGCTAACACCATAGCATTCGTTTCATCCCTCCTCACAATCTTCCTCATCACCACTGGAGGGCCATCCAAAAACATTATTCTCTTGAGGATCGCCTTGTTTGCTATGGGGATGTCGCTGACATCCATCGCAGTGAGTTACGGAGCATCAACAATGGTGGTCACTCCCAATACCAAAACAAAATCAGTCGACCTTATTGTTGCCATAGTAATCCTTGTGTGCTGTATCACCCCTATGGTCATGTTGTTCATTATTTTTCTAAGAAAATTTTACTTCAACTGGAAGAGAAAAATACGGCGTCGGGAAGATCTTACAACCGATCCTCTACCCCAACGCATCCTCTATCGGATTTTCCAACTCTTGGAGACCTAAGCGGACACACTTTAAATGAAGCTCCTTCTTAAACACTTTTTTTTTTTTTTTACTTTTTTTCTTTATAAGGTCTTTAAATTTATCCAAACAAAAGCCTCTTTAAATGATCTAAATCGCTAAAAAATATTATAGAATATTTAAGAAAACATAGCTCCTACCAATCTTTTTTTCTGTGTCCGCCTCTACACCAATAGATCTTTGAGACCCAATCGTTGACCATATCTGAATTTTTTATTCTAAATGTTCCATATATATGTATTAATTTTTTATTCAACATATTTCTATTCCCACTCTGATGAATGAATTTAATTGTGGAATAAAACCACGTTAAAGGGCTGTCCTAACAAAGGTTCCATATATATAATTATGATTTATCATGTATTATATGTCTGAAATGATATATGTCAATTTAATTAAATAATAACCAAGAAGAATTTATATAATAATATGGTTTTACATCTTTACAACGTAATCAAATTAGTATTTTTTTCTTCTTATTTCTCTTTCATTTCTCTGTTTATAATAAAGTGAAGTAAGCATCTCCGGACTCCATGGTCCCGGTCGTGTAACGCATGGTAGGAAAGTAGGCACGAATCTTCTTATAGGTCAACCTAATTAACTAATAAACACCTCTATTTCAAACATTGCCAGCCTGTCTTAACAATCACTCATCTACTTTTGTCTTGACGCTTAATTAAAAACTCTGGATATTGAATTGGAAAGAATGGCAGCAGAAAGAAGACTATACGATGCTGCAACAAAGGGCGATTCAATAACACTCAGACAACTGCTCCAACAAGATCCATATCTCCTCGAAGCAGTTTCAAGAAATCTATTACACATAGCGATCACTCATGGGCACGTCACCATCGTGGAAGAGGTGTTGAAGATCAATCCGCGGATAGCTCGAATCTTAGACTCCCAAAAACTGTCGCCTCTTCATATTGCAGTAGAAGAAGGGAATCTTGAAATCGCAAGGAGATTGTTGTTGGTAGCGCCGGAGACGTGCTGGTGGCGAGACTGCCATGATATGAACCCGGTGCATGTTGCGGCCATGGGTGGGAGTGTCGAGATCTTGAATGAGCTGATACAACTGGATTTGTCTCCGGCTATGGAGAGGTTGCGTCGTGGGCAGACTGTGCTGCACTTGTGTGTGAAGCATGGTCAACTTAGGGCGTTGAAGGTGTTGGTGGAGAGATTGGGGGAGCTTGTGTGTGCCAAGGATGATGATGGGGAGACATTATTGCATTTGGCTGTTAGGTGCAATCAACTTGAGGTAATTATGCACCAACCCTTCTGTTAATTTGTCTTTCTCATGTGAATTTGATTCATTAGTTACCTTGTATGCTTTGAATTACGTGGAGTATTCATGGCCTTATATGTTCTTGTAGATAATTAGAGATATGAATTATAGTCCTCTTTTTAGTCCGAATGCTAGGAACATTCATGACCTTATTAAGTTGACCAAATTTTTTTACTTGGTCTATTAAAACAACCAGATGAGTAATTAGTTGAAAGTAATGTAGTTACTACTTGTATGAAAAATGTCAGATGATAAGATACTTGGTGCAAACCACTAGACTAGACAAGGAGACAACAAATTCCATGGGCAAAACAGCATTGGATATCTTGAAAGAGAGCCCTCGAGACCCAATCACCTATTCAGAAATGAAAAGAAGCTTAAACAGTTTATCAGATCATTCAACATTGCTGGGAATCCTCCCCAAGATGACCGACATCACAATGGTGGTGGTGGTCCTGATTGCCACGATGGCGTTCCAGGCGGCCATCAGCCCCCCGGGCGGGGTGTGGCAGGACAACACGTCATCGCACAGAGCCGGGGAAGCTGTAATGGCATCAACTCATCCCAAAATGTATAGGCACTTTGTAAATGCTAATACCACAGCTTTCGTCTCGTCTCTGGTTACGATCATGCTCATCACGACGGGGCTGCCGCTGGAGCAGTTCTTCTTTCTGGCGGTGGCGACGACTGCGATGTGGCTGTCGCTGACGTCGCTTGGGGTGGGGTATGGGGCGTCGTTGATCATGACAACGCCAAAGGAAGAGCAGTCGCTTGGGTATATTGTTGCGGCGGTGGTGTCTGTTTTCTTCTTCTTCATTCTGTTATTAGTCATGTACCTTACTATCAATGGCTTGCAATCATCACGGAGGAGGAGATTGGCCGACCCATCGTTGTGAATATACTGTGTAAAAATAGATCAGTCTTTAAATTTAATATTACAATTGTTAAAAGAAAGTTTGGACAGTTTGTGAAACGTTATATCAAATTTTGTTGCGGCATCATATGGTTGGAGAATTATAGTTTATGAAATAATATGTAATTTGTGCATTAAAACCTGTGCCGTCTACTAATGAGATTATTTTTGATGGACGAACCAAAAAAAAAACATGACTATTTTTCATAGACGGAGGGAGTATAATTTTGTATCTCTTTCCTACAATACTTATATCGTTGGACAACTTACTATAGTGTTGCAATCATAGAAGTGGGCCGATCCATAAATTAAGTTATTTTTAAGTTGTTTATTTGGACTAAAATTTGGAGCCCAATATAAATCATAGTGGACTACAACCTATCTTTTAGTCTACCTAACTAATTTACTATGATTTTATATGGTTTATATGGTATATATATATACTCTTTGAAAACTATTTTTACACAAATATGCAGCCAGGCATATTAAATTTTTGAATAATATCTACTTCCCACATATATAAAAAAATAAAAAATAGGAAGAGCTGGCATATTAGCGATTGAATTATGAGTAAAAGATACATAGTGGGTTATTCAATAAACACAAAATTTCATACAAAACTGAAATTGCATAAATATAAAATTATATATAAAATCGATATTTTGGATAAAGAAAATAGATTTATGCAAGTCCAATCTCTATTTATTCTCTTGTTCTTAATGAATAAATAATTTAAGCATCTCATCTGTATATATACAAATTCCGTGGATATGATCTTGTAACGATTAGTAGGAACTCGTAAAGACTTATGTGAGGACGTAAGTAGCATGCGAAAGGATTTTGACTCGGGAAATTAATGTGATTCCTAATTTTTAAATTTCTGTGTTTGTTTGATTTTTTATCCAATAGGAAAAGTAATAAGAATCCTAAAAATAAAGAAAGTAATGTAACTTTTCAGGATTCTTATTCCCTAGCTTTTCTTAGGTATTTTTTTCCCCAGTTTTAGGATTATTATATATTTAGACATTTAATATTATTTTTATTATTTTACCAAAATATAAATTATAATTATAATTATTTTATTATTTATTATTATTTATTATTTACTATTATTATTATTTTACTCATAATTAATAATTTAATTAAAAAATTACTTTAATTATTAAATCTATTAGTTAATTAAATTTAATTAATTAATATAAGTTCATAATCTTAATAACTTTCCTTGGTATTTCCAAATACAGAATAAATAATCTATAAAGAACCATATTCCTAGAAATTATATTCTCAGAAATCATATTATCTAATAACATTAATTTTCACAAACAAACACGCCCATAAAGAAAAGTGTCATTTATGATTGTACTTTCTAGCTAATTAGTAAGTGTCAATTTATATTACAAAAAAATTAACAATAAAATTTTGTAAACACCGTGCGCACGTCCTTATAAGAGTCCATTTCGTAGGAAATTGGGTAGAATTTTCTTCGGAGTTAACCTTAATATGAGTTCCTTTTTTGTAAACATTGCGAAGTACAGAGGAATTAGCTAGGTAGATATTTCTTTGTGGTCAACCTTATAATACGTGGTCCTCTTTTAAACAGGGTGTAGATAATACACATCGATCATTTGTGGATACGAGAGATCGCGTAGATTATATGAAGAAGACGAAAAAGAAAAGGAGAAACTAGAGAGAGAGAGAGAAAGAAAAAAAGCCATTAATAATTAGAGTGGAAGTATGGTGGGTGAAGTACTAGAAAGGAAACTCTACGATGCAGCATCAAAAGGGGATGTAACAGCACTTGTACAGTTACTTGAAGAAGATCCATATCTTGTTCATGAAATCCCATTTCCATGTTCAAGAAATCTTCTACACGTAGCAGCAATGCATGGACAAACATCCATTGTTGAAGAAGTGCTCAACCTTGATCCGCGGCTAGCTTGGATATTAGACTCCCAAAAACTGTCACCTCTACACATTGCATCGGCAGAAGGGCACGTTCAGATATCCCAAAAGTTGTTATCCGTAGCCCCAGAGACGCACTGGTGGCGAGACTGTCATGATATGAACCCTATCCATATTGCTGCCATGAAAGGGCATGTTGAGATGGTGGAACATCTCCTTCAAGAGAGTCCTTTGCCTGCTATGGAGAGGCTGCATCGCGGGGAGACTGTGTTGCATTTGTGCGTCAAACACGGTCAGCTTACGGCGTTGAAGGTTTTGATGGAGAGGTTGGGAGAGTTTGTGAATGCAATTGACGAGAATGGGGAGACAATATTGCATTTGGCTGTGAGGTCCAATCAACTTGAGGTAACATCTTTTTTATGTCTTCATCATTTGAATTAGTTTGATTAGTTAGTCATACGTATTAATCCATATTAGCTAAAATCATTCAGAGAAGAGACCATCTTTTTTAAAAATATGCACGCATGCATACCATGTTGTTTAGATCTTGTGGCGCGTAATTTCTGTTTTATTTGTAATTAGATTAGGCTGAAAGGATTAATTATATATATATATATATATAAATGAAAACGGACCTAGAAAATTAAATGTTTAGGGTATTAGTGCTTAATTCTTATAGAGAATGTCCAATTGATGATGGTATTGAATTTTTTAACAAAATCTCAGACTGTACAATATTTGGTGGAAAGCAAGAAAATAAAGAAGCAAACACTTAATTCCATGGGCAAAACACCGCTAGAAATCTTGGAAGAGAGCCCCCCGGGCACAACTAGTAGCTATTCGGAATTCAGAAGAATCTTGTCAAGTTTGCCAGGACCATCAAAGACCGATATTGTCTCACTTCCCAAGCTGACCGACACGGCGATGGTGGTAGTGGTCCTGATAGCAACGGTGGCATTCCAGACCACCGTCAACCCACCGGGGGGCGTGTGGCAGAACGACACGCAAACACAGAAGGCCGGGGATGCCGTAATTGCATATACTCATCCCAGTATATTCCAAAGTTTGATAAATTCTAACACCGTAGCATTCCTTTCATCCCTCGTAACAATTTTTCTCATCGTCACTGGATTGCCTTTCACAAACAGTTATTTCTTGGGTGTGGCCTTGTTTGCTGCGGGGGTGTCGATGAGTGCTATCGCAACGAGTTATGGAGCATCGAAAATGGTGATCACTCCCAATACAGAAGGAAAACCACTCGACAGTAGTGTTCAGACAGTATACATTGCCTTCATAGGCATCTTTGGAGTCATAATGCTCCTTCTCAATGTAAAAAGGGTGTACTCCTACTGGAAGAGAAAACCACGGCGGCAGGAAGATCTTACAACCGGTCCTCTACGCCAACGCATCCTCTATCCGATTTTCCTACGTTTGGAGAAGTGGGGATGTTTGAGACCCAATCGTTGACCATTACTGAATTTCCTATGGTGAACGTGCCATATATATGCATCAATGTTTTATTCAACATCTTGGGGTGAGGTATGGGGCGTCGTTGATCATGACGACGCCAAAGGAAGAGCAGTCCCTTGGCTATATTGTTGCGGCGGCGGTGTCTGTTTTCCTCTCCTTCATTCTGTTATTACTCCTCTGCCTTTCTATCAATGGCTTGCACTCGTCGTCGAGGAGGAGATTGGCCGATCCATCATTGTGAATATATTATATGAAAGTGAGATCAGTCTTTAAATTCAATATTACAATTGTTTAAAAAAAAGTTTGGATCGGTCTGTGAGATGTTGTTATATAAATAAATCTTCACAAAAGTTATCCCTTTCTCCCTAATTAATCTGGCCAGCATTTCTCATATTTTATCTTCTTCCCACATCGATCTGTAGATATTTGATCATAGCCATTCTTCATATAAAACGAAACCACTATATCCGATTTCAACAATAATGCCTAGCTACAGAACTATTTAATTAACTATATAAGTCAATTAAATATATAATAATCAAGAAGAATGCATACATAATTTATGTTTACATTTATC
>JAYDZE010568070.1:0-12111 GCA_034509125.1 Monilaria moniliformis
TGAAAGGTCTATCTTCGCTACGGTTTCTAATGAATTTTTTTTGAAATGTTTTCAAGCTATAGATACTCGTAGAAGTCGGTTGTCGCGGTCAACATACGTTAGTGCTACTTGAATTATAATATGTTATTTATTTTATTATAAAATATATATTTGAGTATTATATTAAAAAAATATCCGCCCCCCCTATTTTTTTCGTCTGGATCCGCCACTGAATATATTGACAATGAATTTATATATTGATAGTAATACGGTTGCGCGTGGATCTTTGTTTTCTTTGTTTTTTTTCCCCTTTTTAAAAAGGATGAATAATGGTTCTCCATTTACTCTCGTGGTGACCCCCGATCTATTGGTTACAGGAGAAACGTCTTAGCAACTAAGCTGCGTTTCATCGTCGATCTTTGTTTTCTTTGTTGAATGGACCAAAATCCACCATCTTCCAAAAATATCACTTTCTATGATATGAGACGAGGAATTTGGTTCGCACAACACAAAAGTAATAATGATATCAAATAAGATAAACCCAATAAGTCTTAAAAGTCTCCCGATATGTATTAAAATTAATCGGAGATTACGATATTTACATTTTATACGTGGTGCTCAATTTCTTCATTTTCTATGTTCGGATCGGTTGAATGTCATAAATTATTATTATTCTAGTTTTATTTGATATTCTGCAAAAGGCAATGAGTTTATATTATAAGTATCAGAATTTTGGCCTTTTGAAACTAACTTTTATTATTTTATAACGAAAATAAAGTTCCAATTAGAGTTGTTAGCAATAGCAAATAATTGTTTTTAAGTCTATATTTATAGTTGAGGCAGATCACTTTTCTCTAACTATATTTTTTATATTCTCAAAACAAAGAAAATAGGATAAAAGTTTTCTAAATGAGAACTTCTTTTTAGATTCTGCAAATGGATAAAATGCATGAGCCACATGCGACTTCACTTAAATAAAGATGCACGAGGCTCATGCGTCTCACGATAGAGTTTCACTCCGCTGCGTGAAACATTGTACACACTTCTACCCGGCCGGGTGAAATTGAATACGCACTAGCTTCATGCGTCTCATCCTAAGACACATGAAGCTCATGCGTCTTAGCCATTCTATACATATATTCTAGGCAACACATTGCGCACACGCACAACAATAATTTATACATTACAATAATTTATACACATTCTAAGCTAATCTAACAAAGAATAATTTATCATCTCTACATAGCCAATCCTTTTAGTCATTTTATTAAACACCTAATATACATTACTAACACTACAACAACTAACAAATTAATATACTATTATATATCATCTAATATCTCAATTACAAAATAAATTGTTATCTCTACATATCACAACGTATCTAATTATTCAAAATCAACCAAAAATATCTAAATATATCAAAATTTCACCCTAAATCAATTAAACCCTTAATATATAAAAATTCAAAAAAATATGTAAGAATTAAAGCATGAATCTAACAATAACAATAAAACTACATACCTTTGGATGATATTCAACAAAATTTGCCGGAAATACGCAAAAATTCGGAGGAAACGGCGAAAATTTGCTTAGAGAAATATGTATTTTGTGTTTGTGCTATGTGCTACCCAGGATATATGTATAGAAGGGTGAAGACGCATGAGCATGAGATGCATGAAGCTCATGCATCTTCAGTTTCACCCGTTCGGGTAGAAGTGTGTGCACTGTTTCACCCGGCTGTGTGGAACTCTATCGTGAGACGCATGAGCGTCATGAGCCATCACTTGAAGACTCATGACGCTTATGCATCTTATCCATTTGCAAAATCTAAAAAAAAGGTTCTCATTTAAGAAACTTTTATCTTGTCTTCGCCTACATTGAGAAAAAAAACCCCCTTGGTGGTATCTAAAAATATTTGTGGACTGTAGAGAAATCAATAATGAAAGTCACACCTATACATACACACACGCGATGGTATCGATCCCGTACAAGGGACTCATGATCAACAAACCATCCATCAACGCCTAGGCACATTGGAGAAGACGGTGGAAACCATCCATCAACAATTTCTCTCCATCGACACAATTTTAATCTCGACAATCGAAGCCCACCTCGAAGAGTTTTGGCAGCGGTTGGAAGCACTAGAAGATACCAAACCACAGGGACACATGCCACAAGTAACGAGCGCCCATCAACCAACCAACACGGCAACCCCGAACTCACCCGCTATAACTCAGCCGGATAGCCCCACGCCAATGCCTCCCCAGCTGACAACGATCAAGTCTGAGAATGCCTCAGCCAACTGGAAAAAGAAATCTATAGGCCATCGAGATCTCGGATGATAACGAAAGATCGATCAAAGAAGCACCACTTCTCCTGGAAAAGGTCGAGACACCTAAGACATGCCCCCGTCTCGAGCTCCATTCCAGGAATCCCGCACTCAACCACCACCAAACACACCACGACCATCATCCACCTAAGCATCATCCATGCCGCAACATGTGGCACGGGGCGGCCAACAACCACCCGTGACCATGCCGCCCTACAAGGTTCCAGCGAGAACAGGCCTGCTACGACCTACGGGCGGTCCCGTCAACGCACATACCAACATCCTGGTCCCGACTTCCCACAATATGAGTTCTCGTCAAACGGGTACGCCGAAGGTCATCTAGGCGGTTCCGTCCGCTACAACACGCCAACCTCGCAACTTGTCATCGTTCCACCCTCGACCCACGTTAAGACAACATCATAAGCAGGGCCATGAACATCATTCCGATCACCAACCACAGTTGACATCCAGAGCTGGGCCTCTACCATAGACCACCGTCAAACTAGCACGAGCAATATCTGCCAATCCAACCAGAGGACATACATCCCAAATTTCCCCACTACCAGAACCACGAGATCCAGCACACGACGCCCAGCCCCCACATCGGGTGTGCGGTCCGCCCAACAGGCAAGACGAATCAAGGCCGATGAATGACTATAGGTACCATCCGTGGAAGGGCATGGAGAGCACTCGGACACACCAATGGATGCCGCCCGCATATCAATACATTTTCTCTGTTTCATGTTCTATTTAACGCCAAATTTTGGTATTATATTCCTTTGATTTCCTGTTTTAAGTTTGCTCGGTAACTTAGTATAGCAGTAGGTTTCCGTTCCGAGGAAGCTCAGGGTGTAAACATAGTTCCAGCATTTCGAAATTGACTTGTATTACTTATTGTCTTCGGAATTACTGGATTATTATTTTCGAAATTCACCTGTAGCTTCAGTTACC
This sequence comes from Monilaria moniliformis, assembly GCA_034509125.1. Classification (NCBI taxonomy): domain Eukaryota; kingdom Viridiplantae; phylum Streptophyta; class Magnoliopsida; order Caryophyllales; family Aizoaceae; genus Monilaria; species Monilaria moniliformis. The sequence continues at coordinate 3,263 of JAYDZE010568070.1, forward strand.
ATGCTTAACGAATGCTTCTTGAATCTTAGCCATGACATGAGTTTAGACAGCAGCCTTGTTGAAATTTAGAATATGTCTGTGTAATGTACCCATTCAGATTAACATATTCTTTATCTGATTATTTTGAAGCAAAGAGTTTCTTAAGACACAGAAATTGACTTCATACATGAATCTCACCACTGCTAAGCAGAAGCACTAAAATTATCTGAAGTTTTATAGAATACAATAGAAGAGTTTCACTACACTCACAATAGAAGCAGACACAATACAGTGCCTGTCTTATTATCATTCTTGCAAACTCATCATGAAATAAGTAATAAACTCAAATATGAAATCCACACAGGAAATCTTAGATTTGCAAATATCTCTTACACTATTGCATCAATAAGAGGCAGGCACCTCAACGAGGCTCTTCCATCATCAGAGCTCCAACACCAAGTCTACAAGGTCAAAACAAAACTAACTCAGGGCAGTCACAATATTACATTTTCTGTCAGGATCAATGTATGCTATGTGCAGTAAACAATAATATTTGTGCATTATGTTTTCAGGATTTGATGTATACTGCCTTTAAATACTGCAATTTGTAGGCTGAAAATTTATAAAAGCCCAATTTCTAGGAGGAAGTTAGACAATTTCAATGCTAATTTTATAAGGCCATCCAGGAAAAAAGCTTGTGATGATAATTGGCAATTGTTTTAGTGTATTTTAGTACCATTCAGAATTATCTAGTGCACTAGTTACTTACAGTCCGCATCAGTTTTGACCCAGAGCTCGTTCCCAGTAGCCTCGCCACTGCATTTTGTATGCTGGGGTACATGGGATTGGTTCTTGTAGCTGCACATGTTTTCTTTTGCTTGATGTGGATATATTATGATATCTTCAGCAGAGGGTCGCAGGCCTCCACAATCAGATGCCATCAAATCGGCATTGATGTTCTTGATCTCATTTTTGGTGGAATTATGAGACTGGGAGCAAGAAGTTGAGTTCTCAGGATGGACCTTCCGGTTGAAAATCTGCAGGAGCTGCAATCTCACATTCAAATCCGAAAATTCTCAGTGTCAATCTCACATTTTGGTGAATGCCATTATACACTCATAGCTGAGAAGACTTTTGATCTCAACTCTTTGATTGGGTAAAAAATACTTTTTCAACTGAACTATGTGTACAAATCTATAAGCTCCCTTCACTTTGCCATCTATAACTCTACTGCTAGGAATACTGTTCTGAAATACCAAATTTTGTTGTTTTCAGCTAAATGAAGATATAAAATAACAAGTAAACTTGATATATGGTTGAATTTCAAAGTAAAAAGTGTACTGTGGATGGGAGTTTGATGAAAAAATGATAGTTTAGTTGGTTAAGTATCCCAATAGAAACCAAAAAGACAAAAGAAAGAAGAGAAAAGAAAAGTCTAGATGTCAAAGCACAAAGAGGTGGCATATACTTTGGGTGGAAAAATCTTTTACTCCGTTTTAATTTTGTGAACAAAATCGAGAAGCATGAAAAACATTATAACATTTGAATATGAAGAGTTCCTTTTCTATTCTTTCACACACCTTATGCAGTTTTGTTTCAGTTGTTGTAGGATCAATTACTCCCGAGTTTGTTGTAGTGCTCCTTGAGGAAGCATGAATAATTTTTCTTTTCAGCATCTTTTTCATGACATGCACTGCAGATTTTTCAGTTTCCTTTTCAGTTCGCTTCTCACCCCTGTCAGGTTTAGCTCCAGAATTGTCTTCTGCTTGTTTAGTCTTCTGAAATAGCTCCCCAAGAGATGTCCTTTGTTCTTTCCGTAGGGGTGGTGTTGTCTCTTGCATCCCAATTGCTGATCCAAAAAGATAACTTTGCAGCGGACAGATGGTTGCTTCACTGCCACATGTCTCAGGACTTTCAGTAGGCTTGCCGTTGAGTGTAATTATACTGCAGTGACTGATCCTTCCAGCACTAACATGACTGTTCCGTCCAGCACTGACGTGACTGTTTCTTCCCGATGAAACATTGCAGCTATCACCTTCAGCTGCCAGAACCTTTTCCAACTCATCATTGATAAGCTTCAGTTCATTTTCTGTGACTTTTGACTCTTTTTCAGCTATGTGATCCACGGAGATGGAAAATGTTGGTGTTCCTGGGTCAGTGGTAACTGGTTCTGTGCCTAGAGTACCAATATGAAGGAACCCGTGAAAGAGCTCTGTAAGAGCAGTTGCCCGTTCTTCTTCAAGGTCCTCCTCTTCCTCCCTTGCAGCTTCTAGACTGGTAAATGAATTTCTCCGGTAGATGTCTCTATGAGCTTTGGTGAAGGGCTTACTACCATAACCTGCTTTTGGGTAGAACTGTAGGTCGTCCAAGGATGGTTGCCCATTAAAACCTGAAAGTCAAGTTCAAGAATTCCCTGATACTGGAAACATATGGTAACAAAAGAGACATGGTGCATAATAGGTACTGCATCGTAATAGTGTATGTAATAAGATATCAGAGTCCATCATCTCTGATGTCCTGCAGTCCCATAATGTACTAAAATCACATTGGCTGTTGATGCCTCTTGAACTTATTTTGTGAGATAAATTCAGTACTTAGACCAATTTTTGACTGCCTTGCTGATTTACAACTATGATTGCCCATTGGTAATACTTTGACTGCATGTTTACTAATGTGTATAAAAATAGTCTTTAATCTAAAATTTAGCCTAGAATATCTATATCATCCTGATCTACATGTAGCAATTGTAAAATTAAGATATGTATTACAGCACTCTATTACGTACTAAGCAATATTATAGCTATCCAGAATGTGGGTTAATATATATATCACTAACCTAAGGAAAATTCTTTAGGAGTTTCGCTGCTGTTCTGCCGAAACTTTCGATGCATCCAACCTAATATCTGCAATGGAACCTGTGGAGATGACTAATATGAAATGGCAAAGGATGAAAACTAAAGAAGCAAAATTGAAAGCTTCAAGATTCTTATACCTTCATTTTGTTCGTACTGTTAGAGAGCTTGATAAGAAGAGTGAGTGAAACAATTGAACTTTATATAGACTGAGTGTTACTGTGACCATTAATCATGTTGGAAAAGCTACTGAGGTTTGAAGTTAATAAGTACTATTTGCAAACAATTATGAAGCTAAAAAGGTATCTGTAATTTTGTATACACCTACTTCTGTTCTTTCTCGTTTTCCTTTTCCTATGTCTTTCTGTAGAGATTTTTAGAGGCTGAGAAATTCCGAGTCCCAAAAATCTATTAATCAGTTTTCAGCTATCAGTATTTTATACTCATTGTATATGTTTTTATACACATTCAGACATAAAATATGTGTTAACATGTGCATGTTATTCAGTTATAATGATTGATGCATCTTTTGGCACTTCTCCTTGTAAGCAACCAGATCCTTCCGCACACATTTACTCACTAATCACTTGGTAAATCTCCCGACGTTGTGATAACTTCTGGCTTTATAGTTTGCTTGATACTATTGTCAGTAGCCACTTCTGTGGTAAATGGACAGTGGAGGATATTGTATAATGCTTATATTTTACCATATATGACAATGAGGGAGTTCTTTAGTCACATCCTCTTTAAAACTTGATGTTTAATAATTGTTGATCATAGCTCACCCGCTTGACAGGTATCACAATCCTTGTATGTAACAAGTCCGTCCTGGACATACTTACTACTGACCAAGAAATTTCCTATGCTGTAGTAACTTCTGCTATTGTAGTTTTGCTTGATACTGTTGTTAGAAGCCCCTCCTCTGACAGGAGGATAGTAGAGAATCTTGTACGATGCTTATATTTCAACATATGTGACAATGAGGAAGATCTTAAGTCACATGAACTGTTAAAAGTTGATTGCCAGTTATGGTTGTCCACAGCTTGAAAGAGATCACAATGAAAAGGACCTATACTAAAATTCCGAGACAGACAAGTCCTTATTAGATAGTACAGCTGGTGTAGGGCTTTAGTATCTGCCTGTACATGGATCTTATGCTTCGTTTTAATATTAAGTACAAAATTGCTGACTCTAGATAGAATATAGAAGCAAGGAGACTTCTGTTTAGGCTGCTGGATATAAATATTCTTTTATTCAATTCTTCTTTTTTTGAACCGAAAATCCAGTCTGAAAAGCTCAGGTAGTGGCTTGAATGGCTATTTTTTGTCATGTTTTAGGTTTTAGTTTAAAAGATATCTTATACTCTTTTAGCATTGTTGTAGAATATCCTTTGTATCATTGAAGAATATTCTCTGTATCTAGGTTTCCTTATTTATCTTTTGTTATTTTAGGAATAGATTTAACCTAGCTGCAACCCTAGCTTTCTACTCCCTATATATATGGGAGTCTCTCTTGCTTTGTAATATATCATATTCTCTTCTTCTATATGTCTATATATTTTCCTACTCTACATGTCTACAAGCATTACCCCTATAGATAGGCCACAGAAGATTTTGTCTCCTAAGTAAGCACTAGTAATATTATGGTAGCAAGGCCTTGCTGTTTATTTACTTAGTCAATACTGGTAGTCTGCCCTGCATGCTGTAATGTGATAGGGTATACGCCACTTGCATCATGATTTACCTATTGATCAGATGATGGTTTTTAGTTGGAGACAATCTATGGAGGGCCATCTCTGGAGAGATCAGTATCTTACCACATGCTCTGAATTGTTTCAGAAACACTCCATGTTGAATGGTAGAGTGATAGTTTTTTCTTTTCGAAAGAAAGAATAAGAAAGAATTTAGACACCCCTTTTCAACCAGCAGCCAATTTCATCATTAAAATATACCTTTATGCCATTCCCTAACTCTCTTCCTCTTAACCCAAAGTCGTCTCCTGCAATTTTTTGCTTTCCCTACAACTAGTTTATCCTTTTCTAGACATTGCTATATATTGCACGATTGGCCCCACAATGGTTATCCCACAATTTTGCTTTCCAATATATCTCACAGCTAGTTGTGACAGGATTTCATGGCCCAACTATCTTACAAGTTTTCACCTTGGAATCATGAGAGAATATGAAAGGAAGAACAAAGTCTGAGAATCAGAACTATTTCATTATTATATGTTATGTTCTCCTGAAATAATGGAGAACTGAAAAGTGTAAAGATGTAACTGAATAACTTGTGGTTGCATTAACGTACTTGACCACTTCAAGGGTATGAGATGAACATATTCATCTTTTTGCTTTGTTATTCTGCTATACTGATTACCTGGAAGTACATCTTCTGTCTCTGTTACTTCTTTGGGGAAATAATATTTTGGTGACTCATAACATATCTACATACCATATCTACATGTTTTCTGGATTAAATCATTATCATGCCTATGAAGGTTTGTGATGAGACTGAACTTAGCTGGTTAAGCTGGTTAATATCATCGTAAAGACCACCTAATTACATTCAATCAGAATAGGATATGACTCATGCCCTGTGCAGGTAAAAAACCAAACTTTTTACAACTTTTAATTTCAAATATAAGATGATTCTGATTATGACTCCTTTGTTCAACTGTCTGGTAGATGTTGCTACTTACTACTCACAACTTGGATAAGGAGAGAGATCAAAATCATAAAGGCAGTGGACAAAGATTGGTGTAATCTCAAGATGATTGCACCATTGATTTATAAAAAGTGGAAATCAGAATGCAAATGGATGAAGGTTCCCTGCAAATTTGGGTTGTTGACATCCTCCTTGTTTCTGTCATAGTGTCCTTTGATCATGAGTTGTATCCACAAGCATATGTGGAAAATATTTGGTCTCTGTCCGTGTGCTGAGACTGAGAGCTTGAGAGTCATGCCTCTAAATTTACTTTGATATGGGCTCTTGAGAAATTTTAGGATGAATCTCATTTGATTAATGCTGCTACTTCCATTGGAGAAAATGCTGACTCAGTCAGTTGCACAAGTGCGATTTCTTTCCAGCTACTGAGGTAGATCGTAGATGTACAAGAGCAGAACCAGATTGCTGGTATTTGTATAATCACTGTCGTTTCCCGTGAAGATGCATTTTCCCTGCATCAAAGCCAAGTCAAGGTACGCTGTCACCTTTCATCATACTATTTTAGTAGGGGCCTAAATGGAAGAGCAACAGTTGCTTGACAAGCTGTATGCTTGAATGGTTTTGAAGCTTCTGCTGATTGAAATGTTTGTCGACACACTATTTGAAAGTATTAGAATTTTCATTTCTGTGCATGGCATGGCATGTCATGGATTTATCATCAAGGTTTGTAAACACAACCCCCCGTATCCTCTTCCTTTCTACATCACTTTTTTTGCACTTTTTCTTTCTAAATTTTGTTGGAAATCATTTGTCTTGTTATAGGGTGCGTAGGGGGGTCGTCTCAATAAAATCTCAGGGTGGGACAAGAATCCAAAATCCAATTGCAAAACTTTGTTGCGAGTCTTGTGACATTATCAAGAATTATGACCTTTGCTTGTGCTGTATAGCCCACTGAGACAGAGCAGTTTTACTTTTTTGAATCAACCAATTTTGCTTTTTTCTTTAATCATCAGCAGGAGTAAATGAAAATCCAGCTAACAGCATGGCAACTGCCTGGAATTTTGCATCTGGGCTTTCTCTTTGTCCTATTTCTCATCTAATTTCTACTTTATTTTATTTATTTTTATTTTTCATTCACATTTTCTTGCTTGTCTCAAAGTGTTTTGTGGTCTGAAAGTAACCACCTATCCATGCCAATGTGTAATTAGGTGTCAAGAACAAGCGTTACTGATAAATTGACATGTTGTTGAAGTGATTATGAAGCTGGATATATTTGGGTCATGTCATATTGACTTTGTTTTTGCCGTTTATGAAAATCTTATTTTCCGGAAATAGCATCACCAGCCATTCTCCTGGTGCTCATTTTATCCCCATGCCATGATTCTTAAAATATGTGAAATTTCATTCAGTTTGATAGCTTAGATAGATCAAAATATTATAAATTGAATTACCATATATTTTAATAAATTCAATCATATTGAGTTTGATTATTTAATCTTTCAATGTAATCTATGGCTCAAAATAGTTTTGTCTTTCAAGAATTGAATGGTTATATGTTGGGCCCAAAAAATTAGCTATGTAGTCGGACTGAACTGTCTCCTCTGGGTCTGGGCCAAGAGACCCATCAACAGCAGTTACAACGTCTTTTCCTCTGATTAAATTTTGATCATACTAATAATTGAATTCAAGTAAAGTGGATGCATTCTACTTCTGGATACACAAATTTTTGGAATAACAATATTTGACTAATTTATAACTGAAAAATAACGTTGTTATAGCGTTTTAATTATAATACTCCATCCGTCCATGAAAAATAGTTCTGTTTTTTTATTTTGGTCCGTCCACAAAAAATAGTCTCATTCTATTTATGAAAAATTTCTCACAACACAATACCCCTAAACATCAATCTATTTATAATTTATACCACTATGACTTACCATTTTTTATCTCTACAATCATTTTTTCTCCATCTCTCTCTACTTTATCAACCATTTTTTCTCCATATCTCTCTTACTTTACCAATTGTGCATTAAAACTCATACCGTCTACCAATGAGACTATTTTTGGTAGACGGAGGGAGTATATGTTTTTGATTCTTCACCGTTAAAATACAGGTCTCCCCAGACCTCTTCAACCCAAACCCACTCCACAGTCCACACACAACATTCAAACTCATCTACTTCCCTCCTAAATTTTGACCTATCCTTCTCTCCAATTGCCTATCTGCTCATTCTCCTTAATTTCTGGCATCTTTTTATGATCATCGCACTCAGTATATCAATTGAAGCATTTTTCTAGTATGCTTTTTTTCAAACTATGTTTCATGATTGTCGGTGACAATATGGATTAGGGTTAGGGGACAGGCGGTGTCCTTAGGATAATCTTTACAGAAAACAACACCATTAATTTAAGTAACTAGTTAACGTTGCCATCCTCGAGAAGTACATTTGTTTGGTCCATTAATCTTCGTTCAACTTCAACCAATCCTCTTTTATCTTCCTTTTTTAATTGAAAAGTAATTGGATTGGGGTCCACCTAAGCATAAATCCTCTCTTTACTACCTCTTTTCTTTGAAAAAAAAAAAAGAAGAAGAAAAAAAAAAGAAAAAAGCAGACATTTCCCACAATTTGAGTCCTAAACTTGTACTATGCTGAAATGCGTACAGTGTATAGTATAGGGCATGCTTGTTCTTCTGCTGACTACTGTAAAGATAAAATTACCATTTTGGAGTTTTTTTTATTTTTTTTATTTTTTATGTTCAAGAAATTAACGTTGACTGAGTGTAGCAGTTAATGAATATGAAGTTTCAAAGGATAGATTTGCCTATAGAGTGATACTAAACGAATCATCAATACTGCAATTTATAATAATCCCTATTTATCCTTATACCATATTTTGCAAATTATTCCTCCATTCTCTACATCCAGCTCTAATTTTAATATAAAAATACATTTACACAAGATATTAAAATATACCAATATATAATGAAAAAAAAAGTTTGACTGCTTTTTCGAAACTGACTTGGAACAGTGATTAGTAAATAAAGCAACAAAGCAACGTCCATTAATTCGTAACAGAGACTTTGAATTCGTAAGTTGAATATAAAAAAAAGCATAGCCATGTTTTCCCGACTTAACTCAGCCCAAGAAAAATAAATATGACTGAATAAATATTGTTTGTGCAACTGTTAAGGACATATTTATTTTTCTCGTGTTTAATAAATGATTTGAGGGTTGGAAATATTTCATCATTGCAAAAAAAAAAAAAAAAATAGGTTTTTAAAATTTAATGGTTCTTCGAAATTTAATAACGATTAGGTTTTTAAAATTTAATGATTTAATGGCTCTGCCCCTTG
>JAYDZE010568081.1:0-30459 GCA_034509125.1 Monilaria moniliformis
TATATATAAAATAGATGGAGTGATTTAATTTATTTTCTCCATAATTGAAAACTATATTTATTTAATTTATTTGTTGGTTTATGTAGTTGTGTTCTTTTTTGGTGAGTATATATTCAGTGACAAATCTAACATTTATGTCAGGGACCAATTAATTATAATTCTAAAAATTCATAAAAGGAATTATTTGACAGACAAAGGGGACAAAATTAAAGTATAATTTAAGTTAGTAGTATATATGTCTTAGCTTTCACATTCCAAGACTTGGAATTCATAATCAATACAATAAAATATTGAAGTTAGTGTTGATAACTAAACATATTTTCAAAGTATACATTCACATTCCAAACAACTATTACCCATTCACGTTCCAAACAATTAATAGTATTGATGATAAAATACAGCTTAGTTGATAAATTGATTCATATTGAACTAATAGGTTAGGTTCAAGTTAATACGACCACAAGAATAAATGAGAAACCATTATTGATTAAAAAAAAAACACTAATGGTCTTCAATAACGTATACAATTATCAATTCATGATTTAGCAAATGTAGAAAAAGAAAAAGAATAGGCAGTTGATAATAAACTACTACTGCTATTTACTATAGACGACGTCGCTCGGACTCCAGCGACTCCTCGTCAATGAGGTATGGCGCTGGGACAGTGGCACATGGCTGCAATCGCATTCTCCTTATCTACTTCCTTTATGTGAAAAAAATCTGCAAATCCCTTCGTACGTCACTGTCTTGACTGGATGACTGTAAGGTGCTCGAGGAAAGTTCTGAAAGGCATATCGTTCTACTGGCTGCTGCAAGCTCCCTAATGGAAATATTATTGAGTGTTGTGTTTATGTCTTCATTTGGCTTGATTTTCCTCGCAGTGCCCACTTTAGTTGCTCAACTGCCAAGACAGCAGCTCATCCAAGATGAAGGTGATCATAGATTTATGTAAATTTATTTATGTTTCGCAATTCATTTTTTTCAGTTGAAACTGTTTCAAGATTTGATTTTTGGTGGGGGGCCAGAGGGACTTAATGTTGAAGTTGATGTTCTTGAATGGCAGTGGAAGCACTAAAAGAGATAGGGAGAAAGTTGGGGAAGAAAGATTGGGATTTCAGCAAGGATCCCTGTAGTGGAGAAGGGACTTGGACTGCCAATGAAGTAATAGGCTTTGAGAGTTTTGTCACTTGTGATTGCTCTTTCGATCAAAATACTACTTGCCGTATTGTTAGAATGTATGAATTCTAACTCTCTTTTTTTTCCATTACTTTTCTGAACATATGTGGTTCTAGGGTCTTGTTAATTACATTTGTTATTAGGATATGGAGCTGTGTGCAGTGTGTTATTTTATGCATGAGCAGGTGCCGAAAATGGGGAATTTGTGTTATTATTAAGCTACTGAGCTTGTGGTCTTAGCTATGTGCTCTGGCTCTGTATGGTTTTCTGACTGTCAGTTTCTCCGGGCAGGATGGGAGTGGGGTTGGTGCCTGGTGGTGCTAGGGTATATCCTCTGAATGAGGAATTCTGTGATAATGTTTCGGGTTACAGTTTAGAGCATAGTGCGCTGTAGGTTGACCTATCTAGCTGTGTTTCAGATCGATAGATTGTTCTTGTACAGTAAGTAAGATGTATGCAAGAATTAGAGTACACTCAGTAGAATGTTTCCTACTTCGCAGTTATCTATTTAAGTACCAACTTAGTTGTTAGCACCAAAAACGAATAGATTTTCGTGCACTTAGTTGCATGCAAAGAGACACCCTGGATAATTTAGTTATTTTCCAGTTCTGATTCAAGCTTTTTACTTTAATAGAAAATTTGCAGTATCGAAAAATGTCAAACTCAGAATGAAGTGTATAGGTTTCTCAAGTTAACTGAATTCCCCTACACATAAACTTTTAGAACACATTTCAGAAAAGCTGCTTCTAATTTATGCACGCCTATTCTACTTTCCAGGATCTAGATGGATTTATATTCAACTTCTGTATTAACATCATTACCAACTCAAATGTTCAGCATATAAAAGCTTGCGTTCTGCTTAGTTGTAGCTGTTTCTATCATTTCCAAGTTAAATTACCGCAGGTCATTGGATGGACAGAATCTTACAGGAGTAGTTCCACCAGAATTCACCAAGCTTCGCTACCTAAAAAGTTTGTATGTCCTTATTCCAAGATCAAAGCTATACTTTCATTTTTGAATTTGTTAGTGTTTGAAGAATAATAATTGCAATTTACTTCAAGAAGTGAAGTTGCTCCATCTGTCTTGTGCAGGGATCTTAGTCGCAATTGCCTAAGCGGTTCTATACCTCTTCAGTGGGCAAATATGCACTTGGCTGAACTGTAATTTTAAGCTTTCTGCTCTTACTTTAGCTCTGTATGCCTCAGGCGTAACTCATCCACACATGTTCTTAATTGTTAATTATTACTCTGTTTGTGCCAAATATACGCAGGTTTGTAATGGGCAACAGATTATCTGGTCCATTTCCAGTTGTCATTACCAGAATTACCACTCTCGTAAACCTGTATGATACTGTTCTGAAACTTTTCTTTTTGTCTTTCTCTTTGTAATCTCAACTTGGATGTAACATCATTTTTAGTTCTACAAGATTCTTGTACAAAACTTGCTGCTATGCTGCTCGTAACATATGTTGGTTATTATTCTTGAGTATTTTTGTTCAGCTAGATTATATTCTATATTTCCTTCACATTGATATTGAGACGTTATCTGCAGGAGTCTTGAAGGGAATCAATTTTATGGGCCCATTCCTTCGGAAATTGGACTCTTAGTCAATGTGCAGAGACTGTAATTTTCTTTCAATATACCTCATTCTGATCAATAAATTTTAGCTCCTTCTTCTACAAAAAATGTCCTGATTGGTTTGTTTCGATTGAGCATGCAACCTTTGCAGTGTTCTTTCATCAAATGCATTTACAGGAAACTTACCCCTCGGATTAGCCAAGATGACAAAGTTGGTTGATTTGTGAGTACCTCATTCTTCTTTGGGGCTCGTGCGTGGTGGAGGGGGGGTGTCAATTCCAATTAATTCAACTTTTTTTGTTCAAAAAACCAGAATTACAACAATAAGTAGTTTTCATATATGGATGGTTTCCCACCCTGTTACTTTATTTGCTCCATGCCTTCCACATATGATAAACAGACAAGAAAATTATCTGATACTCTTCCTGAGGAATGATGATGCAAGAAATCTATCTTCTTCTTTTTTCTCCGCTGCAAGGATTTGTATTTTATGTTGGAATTCTTCAATTATGTAGGTGGCTAAGTGACAACAACTTCACAGGAAAGATACCTGATTTTATCAGTCACTGGAAGCGTATCGAAAGAATGTAAGCTGCCTTTTGGTCATATCATTTTCTAATTACATCAAAAGTTGTATGGGATTCATTGAGAATATGTTTTTCAGTTATAAGGTTTTAGTTCTCAACATGGTTAATCTTTGGTTTGTCACAGATTCATGATGGGTTGCTCCCTTCAAGGACCAATCCCTTCTTCTATTTCTTCTCTTACAAACTTGACTGACTTGTAAGCAGTTGGAATTATCTTTCCAGTTCTTGTTTTTGGGTAGTCGAATGATCGTTTATCCGCTTATGATATTTCAGGAGGATCACTGATTTGAGAGGTGAACAATCTCCTTTTCCTCTCGTAAGCAATATGAAGTCCATCAAAGTGCTGTGAGTTTTATAATAGTTTTTCCCCTACTCTTGATTTTACTAAACTGCTTCAACTCTGGATCATTTGAAATCAACTCTGATACACAGGATACTGAGAAATTGCTTAATACAGGGTGAGATCCCTGAGTTTCTTGGAAACTTGGCAACGTTGAAGACTCTGTAAGTCTTTGAGACTTTCAATCATTATTTCCAAAAGCCTTCACATTCTGTAGATTAGATATTAATCTTAACTATCTTCTGGCTTCTCATTGTTTAATTGGCTGAATGAGTTTCTCTTAAGATCTTGGTGCATGCCTAAAGAAAGCAATAGTAATCTACACACATGATAGTTAAACCGGCAAAATTATTTCATATAGGAGAACATTATAAGTATTCTACTTGTTGATATTAAAGGTTGGACCTCTGAACCTCTCTAATGTTCTAATATTGAAGAAGGTAATTCCCTATGGCAGGTTTTAATATACAGTATATGATATCGAAAATAATGATGCAACATTCTAAATTTCCCCACTGATAGAATGACTTGATATCTTATCAAAATGGAATTGCTCAAGTACTTTCCTTTCTTGTACTTTGAAATGTAGGGACCTTAGTTTTAATAATTTGACTGGAGAAATTCCAGCATCTTTCGCCCGTCTTGCAAAAGTTGATTTTATGTAAGTTCGCACTCTTTTTAGTCCGCGTGCTTTGTGTGCTCTTTCTAATTTTCATTTTGTTTTGCTGCTTAATCAATAACTGTTGTTGTGTGCTGTAGGTATCTGACTGGAAATAGACTTACTGGACAAGTTCCTAAGTGGATTTTATCAAGAAACAAGGATGTGTGAGGATCTTTCTTCATCATCATATGTGCTTTAGTATATCTGACACTCGAACACCACTCTTGAAAATTAGAAATTCCTTATGTCATTTACAATAATGTGCAATTGCATTAGTGAGTTTACCATTTGGTTTCGATGACAAATCTTTGGTTTAGTTAAGGTCTTAAGAAATTTCACTTCTGTTATTATGATACTGCAGAGACTTCTCTTATAACAATTTCACATTGGACAACTCTTCACCGACTGAATGCCCACGAGGGAGTGTGTAAGTATTTAGTGTTGTCTTTCTTCTGCCTATCATTTTCTCCAACCATAGTCCAACCTTATATTCCTGTGCTTGTGTTGCTTCAGAAACCTTGTGGAGAGCTACTCATCAGCAGCTACTCAGTTGTAAGATTACATGTTACGTTTTTAGTTAGATGAATCTAGATTCAAAGATTGCACATTCTTTAAAACACTCAAGATTCATACATGATCTCCATTTTCCATTTTGTCAAGTGGTGGAGTTCACTCATGTTTGAAGCAAGATTTTCCATGCCAGGATCCAAGACAACAGCGTGAGTGAACCTACATTTTTTGAATTATTTCAAATTTAATCCATAACTTGCAAGCTTTTAGGATTGGTATATTAACCATAATCAGATCGGTATATTAACATATTATGGTCAATTAAGGAGAATGATTTATGACAAATCATTGAGCTAGCATTATATCATGATTAATTAATAAGATGGAATTCAGCATATAGAATGTACTCTATTTTTTCAATTGTTAATATAAACTAACATTTGAAAGATCATTAATCCTAAAGAAAGTGTTTATGTAATGTTAGTGAAAGATTACCTGTCCTTATACATAGTTTCTTATTCAATGAATTAGTAAGGCAGATTAAGAAACATGTTTCTGAGTTTGCTTACATGAAGAAAGAACAATAAGCAAAATAACAACAGTGCACAACAAGAATTGGTTATCCAGTTCGGTGATCACACACCTACGTCTGGGGGGCTTTGGGAAAAAGATCCACTATCAAGATACAAGGAACCTATACAATAAGCATTCACCTTATTCCGCCCTTGAACCTTCCTAATACTTCATCCGCGGTGGACAATTGACAATAAGACAATGATTTGCTCTCTAGGTCTGAACACAGCTCGTTCACCACCTAATCCCTTAGAGATATAACTAATTAATGTTGCAAGACAAGAACCGAAGCTATCACAAATGCTAGACAACAATCTAGAGCTTCTAAACTCATTCACACTTATAAGAAACGTGTGAGATACAATAATAAATCAAAGACTGAATAATCTATCAAAGGACACCCTATCTGAACGTCTTATGCCTCCTTTTATGGGCTGAATTTCGTGCCCTAGATCTTCTTGGAGTCTTGGAGAGAAAGAAATTAATATATCAGATCAATATATAATCTTAATCTCATGTAGATAAAAATCGATCTTAATGAGATATTTCATGCCACAATATCTCCTCAATATCAAATAAAGATATGTAAAAAGCCTCATAAGATTCGGACTTAGAGGTTGAGGATATCTCCAAAGAATCCTTTTCAAACATGGGCTCTTAATTAAAAGGAAACAACTCAAAAGAGTTCTTCTGACCATGAAGAGGCAATTGTAGAGACATGTTGCTGCATTTGCCTTACGGGAGCGGTCTACATAATGACAACCCAAAAAGAGTATTGATCCTGCTCTAACAGTTAGTTTGTACTGATCCTGCATCTGTGTTAAATTAATTTGTGAAGAGATGACTGATAGGCCATCCCATACCATATATGAGTAACTCAAATTTAATATATTAAAATATACTAAGCGAAGTAAAAGTAGTAAAAATAATTGGTTGTTAAATTTATGGTATTAATGACATTATAGATACAATCTCTCTTTGCCTCTCTTCAAGAATGAGACTTTGGGAGTTAGATATATAGATGGCAGAATTTACTTGGACCTCTCATACAAAATTTTTGGACTTTGAGTTAGAGTCCTTGATGCGATCCTCATCGGCTGCGTACGACGACGGGATGCGTAGTCCAGGAACACCGCATAAACTAGCGGAAAGACACCGATAAGGCTTGTACTCCTTGATTAAAACTCTCGAATAACCGTAGGCAAGAACGTAAAGATGAGTCCCTACGACTCGACAAGCAACGCTTCCTCAAAGTTTGAGATCGGGTGTAAACCGACACCCTCTCCATTTGATAAGTCGGTAACACACGCTCCGAGCACTATGCTCCAAAGAGACGAGGGAGAGAGTGTTAAAACTCACATAAGTAATATTTTTATTGATGATCAAGCTCCTCCTAAACCATTACATAGGCAGCCGTATTTATAAGTGTTGGAAAACTTATGCTAAAAGGAAATAAAATGCATAAAAGGAAAACCTATTCTAGAAAGGAAACAGGAAATAAATCCTACCCAAACTAGGAAACAAATCAAAAAGGAAAAAAAATCAAAGGGAAACAAATAAATAACTTAATAGATAAGCTTCATCCCCTGCTCACATTACATGGGCTGCATCAGTCCTTTACAGCGTGCTAGATGCGGTTTGTTTTTCTATTTTTGTCACTCTAAAGTCATAATATCTTAAGTTAGGATTATATTTGCTAGTATCTGTTTCACATATAAGAGATACATCAAGTTGTGAACTTCATTGAGACCAGGGGAGTTATTTACCATTTCATTAGATGTATGTATCATTAATTCAAATTGGAATAGATCATGACTATCTTTTCTCTACTGTCTACCAACAGAATACTATTCACTTCACATTAACTGTGGCGGCCAAGAAATAACTATCAATGATAAGACAAATTTCGAAGCTGATTTAGAAGCCAGAGGTGCAACAATGTTTTACTCAAAGGAGAATTGGGCTCTTAGCAGCACAGGGGATTTCATGGACAATGCTTTTGAATCCGATATATACATTATGGCCAACAGTTATGCTCTACATAATTTAACTGGCCCTGTATCAGAACTTTATAGTACAGCTCGTGTATCTCCTCTTTCTCTCACTTACTATGGTCTTTGCCTCATGGACGGAAACTACACGGTGAAACTTCACTTTGCCGAAATTGTATTCACAAATGACAGTACATTTACCAGCCTTGGCAGGCGATTATTTGATGTCTATTTGCAGGTAAATGCTGTCCTGTCCAACTTTATATGAATGCAGATGCATGCTTCCTAGTTGATTTGTTTCACACTAAGATTATTTAATGTGTTAACAGTATATCGTGAGTGCAGGAAAACTTGGTATTGAAGGATTTTAACATTGCAGCTGATGCTGGCGGGGCTGGGAAGCCCATTATAAAGACATTCACTGCAGTAGTTAAAAACCATACGCTGAAGATCCATCTGTACTGGGCAGGAAGAGGAACCCAAGGCGTCCCAGACAGAGGAAATTACGGTCCTATGATATCAGCTATATCAGTAGATCCTGGTATTTTCTCTCTTATTAAGAAAAATATTCATCACGTCTTTTTACATCCATGCTTGTCTCTCGATAAGATGACCTTGTTCTATATTAATAAGAACTCGCCACCAAATTATATCCGATCAGTTACTATTGCTGAAGTCAGACAGGTGGCGTTATCTTCCAATGCACATGATGCTCATACATAAGCATATGCTTGGCCTGTCTGCTATCAGTTTCAGATTTTTCACGTTCCTGCAAAAACATTGCTACCATGAATTAGAACTGAATTTGAAACACTATGATCTATAGGATGCCGGTGTCTTAATGTTGAGTTTAGAAGTCTCTCCATGGCATTCTCTCCATTTTAAAAAAATATTTTCAACTTCACAGAGAATGTAATGCGAACTGCATAGTATGTAAACTTGCATCTGAGGATGCGGGATTGCGATTTTCGTAGTCAAATTTTGTAGGGTTCAGTGTGTATTGTAATAGGCACCGATAGGTCTATGGCAAGTAAATTTTGTCAAGACCATAGCATCAAAGGATTTTGTATATCTTTTATGCACTGCTGGTTGATCTATTTAAACAGAAGTTTAATACAATGTTTAGTCACAGAATCTCATCTTTAATTCATGAATTTAAGAATAAAACATGAATACAAATGAAAGCAGTTACCAAAGATTAGGGAAAAGCCTTTACATATGTTAGCTTGCTTGAGTTTTTATAAAATTTTGGTTCTGCAGATTTTAGACCTCCAGTTCGCCACAAGAAAGTTAACTTTGTTATGATGGCTGGGATAATAGCTGGAGCTGTTTCCCTTCTACTTCTCATTCTAGTGATCTTGCATAAGAAAGGCTGCCTTGCAAGAAAAAAATCTACTTATAAAGGTACCTCCTCTAAAGTTACTATTTGCTCACATTATGCATATTTTAGGCTGCTAGCGTAGATTGGATAAAAGAATTTGAGCAGGATATAATTAACTTATATCTATAGCTATCAGTACGACATCAAGACATGCGTTTTTCAGTATAAAAATAGCATGGGAGGTTCTTGAACTAGTTTATTAGATGAAAATATCCTTTAGATATATATAGTTAATTTTTGAATGAAGAGGCTTTCAGATTTCAATTATTCTTTATATAATTTTAACTTATATTTCATTTCTATTACAACTGCTGGCACACTTTAAATTTAATGAAATTAGCTTCGTATGGACCAAAACCAAATAGCTTTGCAACCATGTGGCTACGCACAGATAACTCCATAATATAGGCCTATATATTACTCCTTCAGTCCCATTTCAATAGGCCTCTAGGCCCATGTACAGATGTTAAGAAATGAATAGTTAATAAAAAAACATGAGAGAGAATGTAACTTTTATTGAAGATGTATATGTCCAAAAAGTAGGAGAGAGAAAAAATAATATTAATTAATAAAAAATGGAGAGAGATAAAGCAAGTGGGTCCCAATGGCATATGGTGTAAATAATGAGTTATGTTGGGGTGTTTATTATGTATTAAATTTCCATTTAGGTAGTGACCGATAATGAGAATGGCAATTTGGTGGTTAATGGTGGGACTGGGAATGCCACCAGTAGGTGTGGTGTGCACGCCTATTGAAATGGGATGGAGGTAGTATTATTTTCTATACACTATAAAAAGACTACTTTCTATATTGAATCTGTTTAACGTTAATTTTCAAACAATGCCCTAATTATTGTATCTGTAACATCTCAGCACAAGAGATTATCTCATTTTCTGACAACCATATATTTCATGATCAGAGCTTAGAGGCATTGATCTACAAACAGGTCTATTCACGTTAAGACAGATCAAGGCTGCGACTGGGGACCTTGATCCAGCTAACAAGATTGGTGAGGGTGGTTTTGGTCCTGTTTACAAGGTGCACGTTGTTTTCTCTCATTATTTCTCCTTTATAATGTTTCCAGCATATTGCGTACTTGTATAGTTATGTGAACCTCTCGTAATGTAGATGTCATCATGTCTCTTATCATTCCATTATGCAGGGTCTATTATCAGATGGAACCATAATAGCAGTGAAGCAGCTCTCGTCTAAGTCTAAACAAGGAACACGCGAATTTGTCAATGAAATCGGATTGATTACTGCATTTCAACACCCTAACCTTGTAAAGCTTTACGGATGTTGTGTTGAAGGGAATCAGTTAATGCTAGTGTATGAGTATCTGGAAAATAATAGTCTGTCACGCGCCCTTTTCGGTGAGGATCATAGTCTAATTGCCCAAGATCTCTGTGTTTGATACTACTAAACCATTTGATTGGCAGCTTCTGATTTTATTCTATTATAGGGAATCAAACAACGGAAAAACTGAAGTTAGACTGGCCTAAGAGAATGAAGATCTGCCTCGGCATAGCTAGGGGATTAACTTACCTTCATGAGGAGTCGAGACTGAAAATAGTCCACAGAGACATCAAGACTAGCAATGTTCTACTCGACAAAGATCTGAACGCAAAAATATCTGATTTTGGCCTCGCAAAGCTTCACGAGGATGATCACACACATATCAGTACAAGAATTGCTGGAACTATGTAAGCTTATTTTGCTAAAATTTCCAAGATTTTACCTTTCTGATTCTGTATATAATGAATCTGTCTGTTAAATATACCCTATGTTGTCTAATAAACCGCTAGTTTTGCCTGAACATGTCAAGTCATAATCTACTAAGAAATTATGTAAACTCCACATATCTCTAGAGGTTTTGTAACAGGCAATCCCATTTTTTTAAGTGTTGCACACTATATGACCAAGTTTTGACAATAAGTCGTCTTGTTTCTGATTCGGGATGCAGAGGATATATGGCTCCAGAATACGCAATGCGCGGTCATCTGACAAATAAAGCAGATGTGTACAGCTTTGGCGTCGTAACCTTAGAAATAGCCAGCGGCAAAAGCATAACAAACTACATGCCAAAGGAAGACTGTCTGTATCTTCTTGACTTGGTACTCCTCAAAAACTTGTCTCCTTATTTTGTTTACTACTGGTGTAGTTTAAGATATATAGACTAATCCACCCGATGGATTGAATAATTTTAAGCTCGTCTGTCTTGTCATGTAATCCTTCGTATATTCAGTCCTATATTTTGTCAATCTAATCTATTACTCAAAGTAAACGCCCCCAGAACTGATTCTTGCTTCATCAGGCCTATGTTTTGCACGAGAGAGGTAGCGTGTTGGAGCTCATTGATCCGGAGTTGGGGCATGAGTACCCGTCCAAAGAGGCTACAGTGATGCTGAACGTGGCCCTTATGTGCACGAACGCAGCCCCAAGTCTGAGGCCAACGATGTCTGAGGTGGTGAGTATGCTTCAAGGCCAGACTGCTGTTCGGGATCCAATCTCCGATGTCGGGTTGTCAACTGGTGATTCAAAGTTCAAGGCCATAAGAAAGCACTTCTGGGAGAGCCAAAGTGTAAGTCACACTTCGACAGCAAGTACTGGTGCGGGTTCCGATTCATTCTTGGAAAAATTAGACAGGGAAGAGAATCATATTGTTCAAACAATTACCCAAAACAAGCAATAATTGTATACACTGATTTAGCTGGAAATCTATTTAACTCCTATATAGAATAGAATACTTGATTTATGTCCCATTCCATACTATTATAAAGCTGATGTCATCTATATAATTAATACTCCCTCCGTCAATAATAAAATATTGATTCATTTACTTAAAAAAATAAAATCGAAATGAGATATTTAATGGTGAACGTTCTTTTTGTCAAAATGGGACAGTTTGCGTAGAGAAAAAGTACAAGTTTTGAAATGCAACAGATTTTTGTTCTAATTAATTGACTAAAACATATCATGTGTAATGCTAGTACATACTACGACCACCTATGTACAGACATAAAAATCCATGTTATACCTCATAAATTATGAGTATCACCATTAAATATATAAATTACACAAAAATCAAAATTTTATTTATTTATTTTTCCTTTAACTTCGAAAAAAAGAAATAAAGTTAGTAAATAAGATTTTGATTATTATGTAATTTATATATTTGATAAATATAATAAAAAAATGTAAGATATAAGAGAAAAAATTTAAAAAAATGAAATAAACATGAAAAATTACTCCATTATTATGAAAATAAAAATGGAAGTCCTCTACAAAAAGAAGAGAAAACGAATTAGAAGTACTTAACCAGCAAAGCGGATAAGATAGTTGAACGTACTTTATGCAACAATATGAAAAGGGCTTCGACGATGAAAGCGAGTGACTAAAATTTCTGGAGATTCCATTTATCATCTCTCTGAGCTTTTCCGATTGCGGTTTCTACAGAGATTCCTAATCGGAATTGCATACTGCTCACACAATCTACATTTTTTTTCTTAAGTGGAACATACCAGGTGTTCGATGAAATGCCTGTTAGATACCGTCGGACTGATCTAATTCGCCCCCAGCAACTTCCCTGATTGCTTCCGATTTTGATGGATGGAGAGCTTAATCTGCTACACGTCTTCGTATCCATTCCACTGCAGCAACGTCACCAGATTTTCACACGGAATAACATTCTCATCGCGCTCCGGCAGCAAAAACCACAAGCACAAAAAGCTGCACCTTCCGAAGAACCTTCGCCATCGCCGACACACTGAGGCTCCGCCGGACTTCCACCCTCTGATTCATCGCGTTGAGGGTCCCGACTCTGTTACCGGCTGTGATGAAAATGATACCAGTGATAGTTATGATGGAAATATGTCGTGGGAATCTGATGAACTCGAGGCCATTTCATCCCTTTTCCAAGGCAGAGTTCCTCAGAAGCCTGGAAATTTGAACAGGCAACGGCCTCTACCGCTCCCGCTTCCTCACAAGATTCGGCCTTTGGGAGTTCCCACGCCCAAGAAACTGATCAGAACTCAAGTTGCTCTTTCAAGGCAGCCTGTGTCGAGCCAGCTTTACAAGAATCCGACTTTCTTGATCAGCTTAGCCAGGGAGATCAAGAGCCTCCCCCCTGATGAAAATGTGTCCGCAGTTCTCAACCAATGGAGCCGGTTTCTCCGAAAAGGGTCGTTGTCGCTGACAGTGAGGGAGTTGGGGCATATGGGACTTCCCAACCGAGCCTTACATGTGCTCTGTTGGGCTCAAAACCAGCCTCATCTGTTCCCCGATGATCGGATCCTTGCTTCCACGGTTGAGGTCATGGCAAGGGCACACGATTTGAAGATGCCATTTGAGTTGGATAAGTTCCTAAACTTGGCCAGCCAGAGCGTCTATGAGGCAGTTGTGAGGGGGTTTGTGAGAGGAGGAAACACGAGGCTCGCTTGCAGGCTTCTCTCAGCTGCTAAGGAACGCAAAAGAGTGTTGAGCCCAAGCGTGTATGCTAAAGTGATTCTTGAACTTGGCAAGTGCCCTGATAAGCGGATGCTTGCGCTACCATTGCTGGAGGAGCTCGCGAAGAGGGAGGATCTTGTGCTAAGTCAGCAGGACTGCACAGCTATCATGAAGGTCTGCACGAGGCTGGGGAAGTTTGACATTGTAGAGGCGCTGTATGATTGGGTGAAGAACTCCGATAGCATTCCCAGTGTTGTAATGTACACGACTCTGATCCACAGCCGGTTTCTGGAGGGTAGGTATAGGGATGCAATGGCTGTTGTCTGGGAAATGGAGGCTTCGAATTGCCCCATTGATCTTCCAGCGTATCGCGTGTTGATAAGGCTTTTCATTGCTTCCAATGATCTCTCGAGGGCTGGGAGGTACTTTGCTAAACTGAAGGAGTGTGGTTTTACTCCGACGTATGATATTTACAGGGGAGTGATTGGGGTTTTGATGGCTGCTGGGAGGTTTGCAAAGTGTAAGGAAATATGCCGCGAGGCTGAGATGGCCGGATTCAAGATAGAGATTGGGGAACTGATGTAGTTTTTGGTAAATACATGAACTGATGTAGTTTTTGGTAATACATGAACTGATGTAGTTTTTGGTAATACATGATGTAGATTTATATTGTGAAATTATATGATGTTATTTTTTGGATTTGAAGTGCCTGCTAATATGACTCGTATCTTTTGTGGAAGTTCCATAAAAGATCAATGAACCCGAGATTCTGTTTATACAATATGCATGAATACTTGAATCAATATTTGTATAGCTTACTGCCTGAAATGATTAATGGTAATCGCATGCAGTTCTTCCTAATTATTTCCCACGTCAATAAAGTATTTATCAACAATCTCATTTGTAGGAACAGCTCTTTTTGGAAGTCTACTTGATAGACCCAAATACAGAATAGCAATTCGAATGAAGGTAACATAATATTGTTTGACAATCAATTCTAGCAAGAGTGCTGCTACATTTTCTAAGCCGTGAAATGCTTATAGATATCACTAAGATGACTTCAATCCTTTACGGTCATGAAAAACGCAGTGCGACCTTACGCCTGTAAGATCGGTACTTATTTCTACAGTTGAGAAAACAGATAATCTGATGCGGAGAGTTGTATAAGGCTATGCTCCAGAACCAGCCAAACGCCTCTTCGTTGCGTTGGAGACTGTCACTTGACCAAGTTTATCTTCTTCTCTTGAAACCATTCGTTCTTGTAGTGGCATGTACTGTCGTAGCCAGACACCAGTGTACACCTGGAAATGAAACCAAGATCAAAATGCAGTAGAATCATATAAAATGGAGAGACAACAGTACATATAAATGCCCCAACGACCATCAGAAAATTAGGCCACCCTCTTGGAGGACTCTGTCTTGGAAACCATCAAGACAGTGTAACAAGAAGTATTTCACCAATTTTCAGTAAAGCCATCCTCTTTCCTCCCCAGGCCAATTACATAATTTAGGAAAGTAATGACATGGGAAAAAACCGTGCTACATTTAAATTCATCTATAACAAGCAGAGTGTCAGTTAGCTGCAATGTCCCAAAGAAAGAACTTAACATAGAAAGCCAGGTAAAGATTACCTGTGCTGGTCTCATTATCTTTGTGTCGGGATCATCTAGGGACTCTCGCCAGTGAGATAGATAGCCAGCCATTCGAGGAATTGCAAACAAAACAGGAAAGAACTCTGTTGGGAAACCCATAGCCCTGAACACAAAATGGAGAATACACTATGAAGATACCAAAATGATTGCAAAATGAAAATGAAGCCAAAGGGAATGTCGGTAATAGTACCTGTATATTAAGCCAGAATAGAAGTCAACATTAGGATACAACTTCCTCTTCACAAAGTACTCATCAGATAATGCAGCTTTTTCCAAGGCTATGGCCACCTAAAAATGACATTAAACTGATTCATAAGATCCAGCCTGCATCTAAAATTTACAAGGACTATGCAGTTGCTGCTGCACTCTTGATTATCAAGCAATAATTGCATCATGTATGATTAAGGTTCTTATAAAATAATTATTCCAATTCAGCAATTCCAACTGGATTTGAGCATCAATCACAGATTTATATTTAATACATAATAGCCATTCTCAAAATTCACGGTAAAAAAGACCCACCTCTATAAGAGGGTCCCTGCCAACAATTGAAAATACTTCCTCAGCAAGTTTCTTGATGACCTTCGCTCGCGGATCATAGTTCTTATACACGCGGTGCCCAAAACCAGACATCTTACGCTTCCTAGAGATTATGGCATTTTACTTGCACAATGTTAAATCCATCCACATGAACCTTTTACTAGTTGTCTTAAAAAAGATGGCAGACATGGAAGGATACCAACCTGTTCTTTACGCCTTCGATGAAGTCAGGAATATTGTCTATGGTTCCAATCTCACTCAACATCTTAAGCACAGCCTACAAAGTAAACAAACAAGTAAACTTTGGATTTTAGTGCAACTTGAACTGTTAATAATCACAAAGACCAAGAACTTCATATGAAGTAGTTTCATATAAGTAAAAGATGAGTACCTCATTTGCTCCACCATGAAGAGGGCCATATAGAGCTCCAACTGCACCAGCAAGGGCTGTATACACATCAACACCACTGTAGAAGCAGATTTACACAAGTTACAAATGGAAGCAATTATTTTTTCATTGTTCAAGAAGACGATGAGATATAAGTATATAACCTTGAAGCAAGGTGCCTCGCAGCTGCAGTGGAGCAATTCATCTCATGTTCTGCATGTAATATGAAAAGAATATCTAATGTACGAGCAAGGCGAGGATTTGGTTTATAAGACCTATTGCCCCTGTTTTTTACATCAGAACATTAGTTGGAACATCACCTCAGCACCAACGAAATTAAACATTTGCTAATGCACTAAGTACTGCAGTGACTAAAGTACACTGCCCCTCACCCAGAAAATAGGAAGTCGGTACATATAAAGTAGGATATACTTAACTTGATATTAATCTTAAATACTGAAAATATCGGAACACAAGAAGGAATAAGTGCATACAATGAATCAAGCATATATAGGAAGTTCTCCGAGTATGAGAGGTTGCTGGATGGAAGGACAGGTGGCCTCCCTGCCATTCTCAAATACGCAGCTGCAGCAATTGTTGGCGCCTGAAAATAATTCATAGGCGTTTAATATTTCTTCAGCCAAATCTCATGATCAGCTGTACAATGTTGTGAAATATGTCGAAGCAAATATGCATGCAGACTATAGACATGATCTGAGTATTACCTTCCCAAGTATGCGGACAATTTGTTTGTCTCTCACTTGCTTAGACTCGTATATATCTTGGCCCTATATATCAATAATCATTGATGAACAAATAAATATAACAATATTATTTCGAGAAGATGAATTCTGAAGTCATGGAAACACCACCAAAAAGTACCCGTTCTTTGATGGAGTTTCAAGCAAGTCAAAAGCTGATATAAGGAACACTAAGATAAAAATTAACGATTTCATGCTACGGACAATCTCGAAGCTGATTTCCCAAAAATCCAAAATAACTTACTGACTGTATCTTAAAGCACCAAATTCATATTGCAGAAGGATGAATATATTATTAAATA
This sequence comes from Monilaria moniliformis, assembly GCA_034509125.1. Classification (NCBI taxonomy): domain Eukaryota; kingdom Viridiplantae; phylum Streptophyta; class Magnoliopsida; order Caryophyllales; family Aizoaceae; genus Monilaria; species Monilaria moniliformis. Next base: position 16,887 of record JAYDZE010568081.1, read on the forward strand.
AAGAAGAAAAACTGTAAGAATCTATATCTTGAAAATAAGATGGAAAAGGCTTACTCGTAAAGCTGGATTTGCGTCTGGATGAAAGACTGAAAGGGCACTCATAGCACTAACAAGAACACCCATTGGGTGAGCATCATGGGGCATTGCTTGTATGATGTCCTGCCAAATACAGTGAAAATACCTTTATAAACTCTATTTTCATGTGGAAACCCCGTCGGGATTGAACAGTATACTATTCATATATATGACCAACCTCAAAAGCAAGGTACTCTGATAAATACAATAGAAAAGCAACACATGCACACATACAAAACTATGTATTGACACAGAGAAGTTGGAGCAGACTTATTAAAGTAATATTACTAAAAGGAAAGAGAATATATGAAGATGATTGTTCCATTCAACAGTTGCAGGAAAAAGAAGACAACTTAGAGAAAATACCAATATTCCTTGAGGAACAGCTGAATGTTGTGAGACGGAAAACTCCCAATCTGCCAACTGACCTTCAGATGGTAAATTTCCATACACTACCCGAAAAAAGGAGACTTCATCAAAATTTAATGCAGAAAAGATGAAAAAAGCAACCAATGTCGAAAATCATATTGACTAACCAGTGAACGGAACAAGTAGCAATAAGACATGCAAATACCAACCAAAAGAGAGTTACTCTAAATGTATTACATATCATACAGCACCAGCACATAGATTATTCAAAAGAATCTAGGAATACCTCACATATAAATCAACAAAATCATGTGTTATATGGCAAATCAAATCAGCAAATATCTATCGTAGAGTTATTAAGGAGCGTCGCTACAGCAATTAGGCATTCCCTCAGATGCAAACACAGAAGAAACCTGTACTAGTAAAAGTGTAAAGCTTACTCAAAAGATAAGCCACTTCCAGAAAGGAACTCCCCTCAGCCAGCTCCTCAATCGAATAACCCCTGTATCTAAGAATTCCTTCATCGCCATCAATATAGCAGATGGATGATCGCACTGGGGCAGTGTTAAGGTAACCTGGATCGTAAAGCTTGAGCCCCTTGTCATTCTTTCCGGTGGTTATCTGTAACACTCACTTGAATTAGTATATTAGAAAGGAAAGGATTATTCAAATTACTGTTGGAGTGATAAACGTTAACACACACACACACTTGCAAATTCTTCCCGGGAATATGTACGACATAAATAAGTACTGACTTCGCATTGATACGCTTCTTTCCAATCATAATGAGAAAGAAAATAGGACTACAACTTAAATATAGGAAATACCTTTTTGAGGTCGGTGGCTTTGATGGTGCCTTCCTCGGAGACCTGAACCTGGTACTTGTTGCCAGTACGCTCATCAATTAGAGTTAAAGATCCTTTCAGATACGGCGGCGGTGCCACAACGGCGGAACAGCTAGATGATTCCAGAATTCCGGCGCCGCATTGATCAAATGAAGGTTGGAGGTGAGCTGAGAGCACCGCCAAGCGGCCTCGAGCGAGTTTTGAATGATCGACACCTTCCATTTTTTTGCTTGAGTAGTTCGCTTCCTCAATCGAACAGTACTAAAAGGAGCTTCAATTTACCGGATCGCGTGTGTGTGTGTGTGTGTGTGAGAGAGAGAGAGAGAGAGAGTTCGCGGGTTCGCGCTTCAACAGATGGATGGAAAGTGGAAGAAAATTTTAAAACAACTAACTCACTTTGGATAGATGTTCCATCTGTTATTTATAATATAATATAAAGTTAATATAGTATTTCATGTTTCTAATTTTATATTTTAAAAAATATTTTTAATTTTTACTCTTTCATTACATGTCCATAATTTCAACGTATTTTATAAAATGTCATGTTATACAAAAATTTCACAATGACGTTGTTTTAGCAAAAAATAAAAAGAGTTCATAGTGTTATGTTTTCTTAATTTTCGTTTTTCTAGAGTTGGAGACACTTTCTGAAATATGTTAAAAGTTCAGATATTTTAAGAAATATGATAATAGTTGAGAACACATAAAATTATTAATATTTTTTATTTTTTGCTAAAATAACGCCGTTTTCTATGTTGAGGTGAAAAAATTTCCACTTCAAATTATAACGAAATGAATCAATTTTTCTATCACTGAATTTTATATAGCAAAATATTTTATAATATATACTAAAAATTATAAATATTTAATGAAAAATAAAAAAATTAAACATTTTTTTAATATACTTTAAAATTGAGGATATAAAATGCTATTAACCATAAGAGATTAGTAATTGAATTGTGGTGTGGAGCCCAATTTGCAGCATGGAAAGGAACGCAGTGTGTTGGGATGCGCACTATATTATCCTTATCATCTCATGAGATCAGACATTGGACATCGGATCATTAATCATTCAAGCAAATTCTATTTCTCTCACTAGAATTTCTAATGTTTTTGCAATATTATCATGAGGCTCATATTTCAATATTTTTCATATTATACGTGTAATTTTTCTATATCAGATTGAGAATACCATGTGAATTTTGCAACATTAAAATTTGGGTTGGGCCTTGTGACAAAAGTACAAACTTATTGAAATATTATACTATATAAAGTTGGGTTGGGCCTTTGGAATATGATAAAACTTCTCCACAAGATAAGACCACAAATGGAGGAAAATCAAAGTTACAACATTATTGAATAAACATATTATTAGTTAAATATTCTGTGACTAACAACCATAAAAGAAAGAAACTGGTATATCTTCGAATATTGAACACTTCTTTCAGCCTCAAAACATTCCTGCTGTCACAGTTTGTATAAAAATGAGAACCACTACCAAGGTAAATGAGAGAGAAAAAAAATATGAGAAAGGAACAGAGCAATACACAACGTTAAACCTGATCTATTCGCAGTTCTTTGTGCCATATGCAATGAAATTTACACCTATATCGTCAGAGAGAGACCATCGCCCCGTCAGGGGGTTGAAGACGAACCCAGCCATCTCTTGAACCTGAAAGAGAATGCAAGCAGCAGTTTACATCTCGCGTACAAAAGGAAAGACTACTTCAAAATGGTACATAGATTTGCTTCCGACTTACAGAAACTGAAGCTCGCTGAAGAATTAGGACTAGCTCTTCTGGGGTGAGAAAGCTCGACCAGTCATGAGTGCCAGCTGGTAGCTGAGAGATTTATGCATGTTAAGACAGTGTCATAATGAACAAAAACCTATTAAAAAATATATCTGCAGAATTTATGGCATGTTTAAGTAAATTCTACTACAGTGCCCAGATATGAAGCTCAGGAAGCATAGTGCCAAAACTAGAATTCCACGTAATTCGAGTTTAATCATACAGAAAACAAGATCAAACAAGTCAAAATAAAATTTACTGCAGTTCCAAAACATATCTGACACCATTCTATTGTTTTTCTTTTCCTCTTATTATGGCCAACCACCCAACTCATGTCTGACTGTTATCCTAGTCTAACTTTTGGAGACACCTTGGATCCTTTTCAGAGAAGAGATGTATAATAGATCAAAAGTTGAACTCATAGGTACTGATATTTCAATATGGATGAATGTCAGAAAGAATAAAATTGTAACTTTATTTTTTGCAGGATTGTCATCATTGTGGTGAATAAGCATGTCTTAACCACCTCAGGCAATATGGAAAGTAGCATACCCAATGCAAGACATATTCTGCCACAACGATAGCTGTTGCATATGCTCTCATTGATCGATTTATTGTTGAGATCAGAGTAGCTCCACCATTTTCAGTCAAAGCTGACAACGATTTGCAGAAATCGGCAGGATGCGCAACATGCTCGATAACCTGGATAGCATGTAAACAATCAGATGGACATCTCCACAATCCAAGTAGCACGGGAAAGCAACAAATATAGATGCATAGATTTCATATTACAATCTCGAAGAGTGCATCTTCTCAGTCATGAATCATGAAAGAGCATATGATATGGATTTGCTGAAAATCAATAAAAAAACTGCAGACGGAAGATCAAAATTTACCCTAGTATTGTTGACAATCAGACCAGTATAAATCTCCAATTTAAAGCATTAATAACATACCTCAAGCGCAAGTACAGCATCAAATTTCCTCTGCTCTTCCACCAATTTCTCTATCAAAACATAGCAGTTAAATCAGCTTCAGAAGAACAGGTTTAGAAGTCCAGAAAGTAAATCTTTTATAAATGAATCAAATAATAGATCTACAAAGGTATAGATGTTATTTCCCAGAAAATGTCCATACCACATACAATGATCAGGAAAAAAAGAAGAATAAAGAGGGTAGATTAACAGCATGACGTAAAACTACAAAGGCACATAATTATATGTCATATTTCAGTCTAGCACTAACATTTGATACATAATGAGAAAATACTTTTCGTCAAACTGTCACAAATGATGGCAATGAATAACTACATGAGCTTTACCGAGTCATGAGCAAATACAAAAACACAAGTTTCCATGCTCAAGGGAGTGACTGAAATATGTAAAAGAAGTAAAAATAATTAATCAATCATTTTAACCTTCACACTGAACATATAAGTATGACATATACCAGCTGTTGTACAAAGATAGTCAATAGATGAAGTTGTTGGATCCAAATCCTGCAAAATATATACACTCTCACTGACATAAACAATAGGAAAGGTTTCTTTTTTTGTTATATAAATGCCATGCACTCTCAAAGTATAAGGAAACAGGTTGACAATAGGTAATAATTTCAGTTCATTCCCATAACATCATGCAGAGTACACATCCAGAAGTTCAACAATCCTGGAATTCGAAGTTATTACCATTCATAAATCAGCCTTTGTTCCACAGTTACGGCTTTGTGAATATATTGCTGGATCGTATTCATTCCATTTTAATTTTCTCAAATTACAATCATCCACCAGTATCTTTTACTGATAATTAATTAGTTTGCATCCCATGTTTTAGTTTTTCAGTAACTCATATATGGTTGCAGATAAAACTAGATGACATGCATTTTCACAATAAAACCATACAAGAGACAAGGCCCATGTACATGTGCGTGGAATGCAATGAACAAGTTAAATTCTCCTTTTCCTCCTTAAATAAGACATACCGCATGTAGCTGGGCAATCCTGATATTCTTTTCCACAGCATCAACTCCTGTAACACTTGCGCCCATGCGTGCTAAAGGCTGAAATGATAAAATGATCATTGAAGGCCAGATATGAGTCATCCCAAGACATGTTAAGATTTACATGTCTACCTCCATTGATAACCAATTCAACAACAATAATTAACAGAAGAACAATAGTCAATAAACTCCGACTAGACCAGAGAATAAAATATCCAAATATCTATCAATGAATCATGCAACTTTGAAGATTACCAAAGCAGTTAAAAATCATACCTCAGATAGAATCCCTCCTCCACAACCAACATCCACAAATTTCAATCCTTCAAATGGCCTCGGACAGCATGGATCCTTCCTGAAACATGTTGCATTGAACAATACTCATTTTTTTTCCCTGATAGTAATTACATCAAAGTGGGGGGAAAATAATCAAAATTTATGTGCATTTATATAGAGAAAATCAATTCACAGAAACAACTAAATATGCAAAAGCATACTAAAATTACCCAAAATGTCTGCACAAAGTGGACCTTATAAACGCAAGTCTCGTCGGATTCATCGCATGCAACGGCTTGAACGGTCCGTCAGCATCCCACCTGACATCAATTAAACAAATTGACAAAGCAACAAAACATAATCAAGCAAAATCTTCAAAATTAACAAACATAAGACTCAATTCTTCATTTAAGAAAAAAGAGAACCATGTCTCGGAAATGGCGCCGAATTTCTTCAGCTCAGCTTCATTCAAAGAGCTTTTTGAATACAAATTAGCCGTCGGTAAAGTAGTAGAAGCCGGAACGACTGGAGCTTCCGGGGCGACCAGAGTGACTGGATTGGCAGCGGCCGGAGATGGAAGCGGAGCATCCGAATAACGCCGGCTTTGGAGCTTATGGTGAAATTCAAGGCTCGGGTAGTGATTCGCTGGCTGTGAACTGCGACCAGCGGGCCGGGCTAGCAATCGGACTCGGGCTACAATATGCCTTGAAATCATTGTCGTAAATGGAAGACGATTCCGGTGGATTATTGGAAATACCGCAACACTGTGGGAAAGAGAGATATAATGGGCCGGGCCTCAGTCTAAAAGTAAATGAAAGTGGGCCGGGCTTACGGTTAGTTAGTGGGCCCATTGAACAGCAAATATCAAATTTGTGGTGCCCCATATCACAACGTATTCTACTAAAAAATGGGTGATTCTAATTTCAAAAATTTCCATATATATATATATAATATCTATATATATATATAATTTATTTATTTTAATCTATTCATTAAATAACTTTTATTAAATTTTCAAATTTCCATATTTTTATCTCTCCCAATATAAATTTCTGTCTGTGCCCCTGTATAATCCCAAATATACATTTCGATTGTTTTTTTTAAGGGATATATATTTCAATTGGTAGTAGGAGTTCTTGAAATTGATGTAATTTAATTTATTATCATATTAAAATAAAAATAAAATTGGTAATAAATTAAATTGATACGAATTTCAAGAGATATGCATGACGTACAACGTCAGTGACTCACCGAGAAAACATTTTCATTTGTCTGAACGCAAGTACTAAAAAGTCTAAAATAAACACAAGCGCAAGTTAGTTTCCCTTTCCCACGTGAGCTTCTGTGCGCCATCTTTTGTCTTTCATGCTTTGCCTTTAATTTGAGTCATTTTCACTTCTTTTATTTTCATTTATATTCAAATTTAATACTCACTATTTCATTTAAAATTACAAACCAAATTTTAATGCATATGAAATGTAATTTTTGTTTTGCATCAACATTTGAATGGTGGATTTGAAAGAAAAAATATATGTTAAATGTTTGAAAATGTAACATCTAGTGAGGCGACTATATATTTAGCATCGTGAAAAATTATTTCTGATTGTGAATAATTTATCAATTTTATTATTATATTACAAGTACACCAAGTTTATAAGATGACATGGACAAAATCTCCCTCTCTCTCTCTCATCAATGGAACATCACTTTATATTTGCCCTCAAAGGTTAGAAGTGGTTAGCATTGTTCAGTTTCCACAGTTGTATCTCATTGCCTATAATCTTTTCAGAAAGTGATGGTCCCTTGGAAAATTGACATCTCATTAAATTGCCAAGGGCCCCAAAATCTGTGTGGCAACACTATATTTGGATAATTTTGCATGTGTCCTTTTAATAATATGTAAATTGACAATTGTTACTACTTCTCTTCCAAAAAATATTTAGCATCACAAGGATGAAATTGTATTTCCACAATTCAATTGCAAATTAGTGGTGGTTGGTTCATCATATATCTCATACTTCAACAACAATATTATCTGCCAAGTATATGAAATCATATAATAATGCATGCATGTTTCAACTGCTACATACCCTCTCTCTCTCTCTCTCTCTCTGGTTGCACTATTGTTGTATTTGGCGCGTAAAAAGCTTCTGTTTGGGTACAAGAAGCGATCACTCGGGGGAAAAGACATCTCGTCAAGCTTATTACATGAGAACAGTATTTTATAGTACCAAACAGAGTGACACTGCTCTTACTCTTATTGGAAAAAAATTGAAAAAAAGTATTAAGAAAGCAAGAGGTTGGGGGGGCTCTCTACTAGCTTTTTGTAATCTAGTTCCTTGTTCTCTTTGGACCAATATGGAAGGGAGAATATTTGTTATTCCTTCTTGCCTAATCACAATTAGTCCCATAATTAAACAAATTATTGCTTCAAATTAAAAAAAAAAAAAAAAAATTGGTCACGAGAAACAAGAAAGCAAATAGTATATAGGGAATTTGCTGTTATTTCAATCTTGTTCGTGTCTTTTGTTGGGACAGTCTACATAATGTTTCTTACAGTTTAGACTGAGGTATCTTTTACTTTGGAGTGTGGATGAATAGGGTAGCTATTAAGGTTCAGGCATCTATATGCATTCTGCCCAATTTATTTTATTATGTTTTTGGATTCTTTTTCCTCACTCCAAGATCCTCTTTGTAACTCTGATAAATGGGAAAACAAAGTGGTAGGAAAACTGCAACCAAGTTCATGGTGGCATTGAGCTATACTCTTCTATACATTCCCTTTTAGTCCCAATTCTAAAAGACAGATGATGTTTTCTCTCTCTCCTCCTTAGATCCATTAAAAAACCATGCTTTTTTGATGTGATGTGTCACATAATTATTTGTAGCTATCTTGTTAATTAATTATAATAAAAAACTTTTATTATATGCCTTCCATTGCATCAAGAATCTTGGAAGTTATGAAAAGGGTTGAAAACTGCCAAGATTTTGACAGTATTAAATTCTCATCAGTTACTTAAGAAAATGACTGATCACTCATTACCCAGATTGTATTCATCAAATGAGAGGCAAAATAATGGGCCAATGCCACAACAGAAGATGCATCTTTTTGTACCATAAAGAAAAGGGGGAAAATATTTTGAAAAGTTGAGAGTAAATTTGAATTTGTGGGATCCAGTTAGTGTCCTTGTGTTCAGTGGTCTTGTTTAATCACACAGCAGCATCAGCTAGCAATAGCATGCCCTTCAAATTTCTAAAACAATTTCTCCATTATTTATTTTTGTAATACTAATATATTGTTAATGGGATCAAGAATTCTTGAGATTTTGTTTTCTGGCAGGAAAAGTACATGATATCATATCAGACAGTAATCTGAGAATTCCTAAGACACAGTTGGTGAGGTGAATTTGGATACTGGAACTAACTGTTAGTGCAAAAATGGTAGATGATGATGACGATGATGAGAATTTTCAGACATTCTCTTGGAAAATGCTAATGACCTACATTGTTGTATTATCTTAGTGCCATGCACAGTCAAATGGTTGAATGGATTAGCTGCTTAAGTCCACTCAATTACACAAACAATTCTATCAAATCAAACATCCATTGCCCTTTTACATTAACTAAACATGGGACAAACAAATAGACAGTGAAAACCAGCAGTGACCTAATAATGTATGAACTAGAAACAATAAATTGTGTGATGAAGTGATAGAATGGTGAAGCCAACACTAACAAAGAACACAGTGGAACAGTGCAGCAATGCAGCTTCAGATTTCTTCACCGGTTTGCTGCTGATTCTGTTATTGTCACCACAGACACCAACACCAACACCGACACCGACACCATCACCGGCAGCAGATGGGCTTAAACACAGCCCCACATTGCCACTGAGGTCCAAGTTCCTCCCAAGCCTTTTCAAGAAAGTTGAGTTGAAAGGCACAACACCTTCTAGAAAGTTTCTGCTCAAGTTCAAGTGGTAGATGTGGGAGAGATTGGTGAATGCATCTGGGATTGTGCCTGATAACCTGTTGTCCTGCAGTGACAGAGAGCTGAGGTTGAGGAGCTGGGAATATGCAGAAGGGATAGTGCCGGAGTAGCCGGAGTTGGAGAGGCGGAGCTCTTGCAGCTTCTTGAGCTGCCCGAATTCCTCAGGCAGGGAAACGGACATTGGATTGTTGTCCATCAAGAAATACTGCAAGCTGTGGAGGTTGATGAGGCCTTTGGGGAAGTCACCATGCAATCTGTTGTTGCTCAGTGCCAAGAAAACTACGGACTGCAGCTGATGGATGGAGTCTGGGATGGTTCCAGTGAGTAGATTGGAGCTGAGGTCGAGCTTCTGAAGAATCCGAAGCTCGCCTATGGCTGAAGGGATCGGCCCTGTGAGCTTATTGTAGCTCAAGTCAAGGCCTACAAGATTTCCAAGATTGCCTAGCTCTAATGGGATTGTTCCTGTGAGGTTGTTGTAGCTCAAGTCGAGGTGCACGAGGGAGCTGGAGGTGAAGATCTCGACGGGGATTGGCCCTGTTAGGCGGTTTTGGGACAATGTGAGGATTTGGAGGGATTTGAGAGTGGAGATTTGAGGTGGGATTGTGCCAATGAGTGCAGAGTTCGATCTCAAGCTGAGCTGTTGGAGGGGAGAAGCTAGCGGCAGCTCGCTTGAAGGGAGTGAGATTCGTGTCGGGGCGTTTGTGAAGCATTGGAAGATGAAGACTGCATCAAGATTTGGGAGGTGGAAGATTTCTGGAGGGAATGTGGCGGAGTTCTTGCAAGCTGGATTGGGGAAGGTGCCCACATCGAGACGGGTGACGTGGAAGAGGTTGTCGAGTGTTGAGTGCTTGCACTCGATCCCCTGCCAGCCCGAGCCCATCTGGCAGGGGTTCGGATAGGCAACTCTCCAGTCCTGGTCGGCGGAAAGGCTCTCCATGATCGCGTACAAGGTCTCGAGTTCGTGGCGGTTCATGTTGGAAGAGGTGGTGTTGTCTGCTGCTAGAGATTGTTGATTGGTGGACCAGACGGGGAAACAGATTAATAAGAGCAGAATGTGAAAGGGAAATGAGAATGAAGAGAGCATTTTTGATTTCTTCTTTGTCTTGAGTGGTGGTGGCGTGAGTTTGCTGCTAATAGGCTTATCGACTGAGAACTGTTTTAACATGGTGGAAAGTTATTTGATCACATCTGATTCAGAGAGTGAGTGAGAGAGAGAGAGAGAGAGAGAGAGAGAGAGTAAATGGAGTCGGGAGCCAAGATTTGATTGAAAAGATGGGTGGGGTCAAGAGCTTGAGTGAGAAAATTGAAGCCAAAGGGTAGGGCCAAGTGATGTTTCTTGAGAATTATGAAGATGAGTGAGAAAAAGGGGTGGGGAAGAATAGGACATGTTACATTTTATCAGTGTTGATGATGACAATGGGCAAACATCAAATAATAAAGGATGAAATGCATGAACGAATTTAAAGAAAAAAGGCAACTATGGAAGTGAAAGGAGCCAGCGGGCTTATCATGATTCATTTTACCATTTTGGGGGTTTTATCTCAGGATTTACTCTACTACAATAACTTTCTACCCTATTATACCAAACCTAGTAGTAGACCAAATGTCCCTAAATTTTCACCCAACACAATAATTTCGACAGTCATTTTACTGTACTGCTGCTTTAACCATGAGATTGATGAGTTTCAAGCATCCTAGATTTGCTTCAGAGAGGTAACCAAAACAACCAACGGTTATATTAATCATACACAAAATTAATGTAAATACAGATAAAGAAGGATCATGTTGTACATGGTACACATAGTTGCCACCTTTGGCAACTCAGCACGCATTTCCAACCAAAATAGCAATTCGTCCAATGTACACATGTTATCGTTTGATCGATTACACCGAGTCTTCAGCCCTTCACGATTCTTCACTTCTGGGAAGCAAGAAGATTGTCTTGCACTAAAAAGAAAAACAGAAAGGTAATACGTAGAGCTCAAGGATTACGAGAACATCCGAAGGAAGTTGTTTGCGTATGCCATTGGTTTGACATCAGGGTGCGGCTGCAGATCAAAAATGTACAAAAGAAAAGGTCAATCGTATTTTATAAATTAGGGAAAGACTGATGTTACCTAATACATTCAAGATGCAACAATGATGCTTGCCGAAACTGATTATACTTTTTTCCTTCGTTAGCAAATTAAAATTTGCTTCCAGCAAACGTAGTAAATGAACAAAACAAAGGCATGGTTTCATTTTTGTAAATTTTGTGGTTCGGAGGGCATGTGAAGGAGATAAACTACTAACCACTGATGAGAACGTTGCAATATTGGGTTTGAGATCTGGTGCTTCAAAACGAATAAATGCACCTTTGTTTCCCATCTGCAGCAAAGTTAAATAGAAATTCAGATGCAAGGACGGGCTTTAATTTTGATTAGAGCAAATTCATAGCAATGAAATTTACATGCAGACTTGAGCATTAGCAGTGAGGGCGACTTTCAGCGTATATTATTTGAATATGAAGTGTTAAATAATGTAACGAGGAGAGTAAGAATATTGCACTACATTTATCCATACATGAGTTAACAAAATCACAGGTTTCCTCAAATTTTCAGTTATACAAGAAAATAGAAGTTTTGTTCTAATTGACAACTGTTCAGGGGATATACTCCTACTGTCCTACATAACAAAACACAGAACACTTCGAAGCAAACAAATATAATGTAGACGCACACACGCACACCCTCCAAAGAATATTTCACCAAAACTAGTTCTCCAGCTCCAGTACTGTAAAGCATTCAATGAGTAGAATATCAAGACTCAAAACAGGCTATAAAAAGAAGCTGGATTAACAAAACTACATTACCTGATCACAATAATTTGGAGCAGAGAATACAGTAATGAGTTTACCATCATGCTCAATCTCGTAACCCTCATCCTTAACTTCATGTGACCGCACTACTAAATCTGTAAAATAATATGTTGAGCAAATGATGTTTCATTTTCGGAATATAGTACAGCAAGTAGAGCTAGTAAAAGAAAATGTAGTTGTTCGCGTGAAAGACATAAAGATTTACCTAGGTTGTTGTCCTGCAAAAATCTTTTTGTTACATCTCCACCGAATGAAAGACCAACACCACGCTTGCTTGGTCCCCTGCCAAGCTGAGGTTGTGGATCACTCCACAGTAATTCACACATCAATCCTGGATAATAGTGACAGATAATGCATCAAACTTACCTAAATAACTCGCCCTTGCTGATTGAGATAATAACATGCAGTAAATGACTTTATGTTGTTTCAGAGTCAGCTAGTGCTTTATCAAGCTAGCAACATTAAGCTATCGAATTTAAGCACAATATAATTTTGATGCAAAGTGTCAGTCAAAAGACTATGGAACCTGAATAAAATGCATCTAATGATGATTTAAGAATTAGGTGGGAACCCAAAAGAAAGAAGATAAAAGAGATATCAGAAAGAAATCAAGGTAGAGGATGAAGATTCAAAATCCAGGAAAGAACATTTGGAGTAAAGAATAGCTGATACAGGAGCAGAACTATTCATAAAGGATCTAAGCTACCTGCTGGAGAAGCCAAACTCTTCTTCTACCTTTTCTATTTTCCACCATACAATATGCTTTATACTTCTTCCGTCCATGAAAAGTATACAACATTTTGACCGGCACATGTGTTAAGAAAATAGTTGGTGGATATAGGTGGATGTGTTTTTAGTGGATAAAGGATATTACTAAAGGTCCCACTATGTAGAAAAAGTGGGTTTTTGTAAATAAAAGGTGTTTATAAGGTTGAGATATAAATTGAGTGTTGGGTCATGTCCTAAAAAGGAAAGTGGTATAATTTCTTTTTTTTGTGGACGCCAAATGAGGCAGTTGCGGTATACTTTTCGTGGACGGAGGGAGTAACTCTTTTCGGATAATGTGAAGTGGCAGACTTATTTCAAGGCAGAAAAGTTCCCATGAATTTCATAAAGGCTATTGATAAAGAGCTTTAAAAGGCCACAACTGTACTACAAACAGAACATACAAATAAGGAACTGAAATGTTACATCTCAAGCTTACCCTCTTCAGGAGGCTCACAAAAACGGTCAATTGCACGGATGTCAGATAGCTTCACTCCATCAACACTGAAAAGACCTCCATGGACGACAAAAACTTTTTTATTTATGACATGAGCCAAAGGTAAGCAACAGAACACTTCCGCAAATAGTTCCACAAATGTATCATTCAA
>JAYDZE010568082.1:0-12109 GCA_034509125.1 Monilaria moniliformis
TGGCATGTACAAAAATCTTATAATCTTGTATATTAGCTTCCGTTGTGTTATGACCCTTTAGATGGTTTTTGAATGTGTTTTGGTTGGTTATGCAGTAGATGGGAATTTGGAATTTTATAAGTTTTTATTATGATCTTGTTCTTGTGTGCGGTGAGTTAGGTGTGGTTAGATAGCGTTTCTTAATCCTTGTGGCATCTCTTATTCGACTGGGAAACTGGTCGGGTGAGGGGTGTTAACACTTTCGATCGATTAGCCTGTGCAACGTGACCAATAAGATCATCTCAAAGATCTTAACTTCCCGTTGGGCGCCGCTGCTCCCTCTTGTCGTGGTGCAGAACTAGAGTGGTTTCGTTAAAGGTCGGTTGGTTAGTGACAACGTCTTCCTTGCTCAGGAGCTCATCCACGACCTCCAGAAGTGTGCGCCGTCGCAATATGTGGCCCTCAAGCTCGATATGGCAAAGGCGTATGATCGTGTGCAGTGGCCTTTCTTGCTGCAGGTTCTTGAAGGGATGGGCTTCCCGCCGGCGTGGTTGAGCTTGGTTCAGCGATGCATCTCATCCTGCTGTTTTTCGGTGCTCGTGAATGGCGCTCCTGTGGGTTTCTTTCGCTCCACGAGAGGTCTCCGGCAGGGAGACCCGCTCTCGCCCTCCCTCTTTGTGCTGGCCGCCGATTATTTCTCGCGATGCTTGGACAAGCTCATCATTGGAGATCGTAAGATGATGTATCAGTTTGGGAGACATGCGTTCCCAGTTTCCCACCTAGCCTTTGCAGATGACATCATAGTCCTTTGCAGATGACATCATCGTCTTTACCCAGGCCAAGCGTGAATCCTTGGCTCGCTTGGTGCAGTGCTTGGCTCACTACTCGGCTGTATCTGGCCAGATGGTTAACATTGGAAAGAGTCGTTTCTTCATCGCTTCTAAGCATGATGATTGGGCTGCTACCATCGAGGAGGTTGCTGTGGGATGTTGTCTTTCACTTATCTTGGAGTCCTCATCTACCGTGGCTATCGTAGGGCGGACCATATACTTCCTCTGAGGCAGCGCATCGTGGACCGTATTCATTCCTGGTCCCACCACCACCTTTCGTTCGGGGTGCGCTTCGCTCTGATTAAGAGCACTTTGGCCACCATCCCCCTGGACATTTTTCAGATCATGGAGCCCCTCAAGGGCACCCTTTAGCTGTTGGAGCAGGTTTTGGCGCGCATCTTTTGGGGAATCGTGGGAGAGAAGAGGAAGATCCATTGGATCAGCTGGAAACAGATTTGCCTGCCTAGAGACGAAGGGGGCCTTGACATTCGTCGCTTTAGTGAGCTGGTTACTGCGTTCAGCTATAAGCTCTGGTGGAGACTCCGAGCCCATCCTCTTTGGGCTCAGTTCACGGTGCGCAAGTACTGTTACTCTCCTGCCCGTGTGTATGATGTGCCTTATTCTGTACATGATAGTCGTATTTGGCTCCATCTTTCACGTATTTGGCGTCAGATGCATGATTGTGTGTGTTGATCCTTGGGGGAGGGGAAGGTCAGCTTCTGGGATGACGTCTGGTTTGGGGATCACCCTCTTTGATCGCTCTGCCATCCCGGAGCTGTCCTTCGCCACCACAAGGTCCGTGATTTTTGGCGTGAGCATACTTAGGATATGTGTAAGCTTCATTCTCTGTTTGCCTTGTATCGTATGCCTTTGCATGCGCTTGTTGCCTTTACAGCGGTTCCGATTGATGTGGGAGGAAGGGATGTGATGAGGTGGTCCTTGACTAGCCATCACGAGTTCACGGTGACCTCTGCTTGGTATCGGACCAGGATCCGGATGCCGAATCGGCCTTTGCTTGGAATATCTGGAATGCCTGCCTCACCCCTACTGTTTCTGTTTTCCTTTGGCGCCTCGTCGCTAATTGTCTTCCGGTGGATGGTAAGCTGCAGTCTCGTGGTATTTCTCTCGCATCCAGGTGTCTGTGTTATGAGTCATCGTCTGTCGAGTCTGTCCAGCATCTGTTCTGTTTGAGTCAGTCGGCGAGAACTATTTGGGATTACTTTGCCTCCTGGTTCCCTGATTGGCACACACCTATTCACACGTGCACTGATTTTGCACCTAGATTAGGTTTCTCGTGGGTCTCCTTTCACAGGACCCCCGCCACGCACATCAGCTTCATCATCCCTTGTCTTGTTTTCTAGTTTATTTGGACGGAGATGAATAGCTGCAAGCACCGCAACATTCATTTTCGTGTTTCTCATGTGACATGGCAGGTTGTGAACCAGTTGCGGATCATGGTTGTAGTGGGGACGCTTGCCCCCAAACACTGGCGCGTGTGCTTCCGCTGTGGATTTCATGCCCCCTGCTTCGCCCCGCCGGCGTGTGCTGCGATCGCTTACGGTGTTGTGGCATCCCCCGGACCCCCTGGGTGAAGCTCAACAAGGATGGCTCTTTCTCGGCGTCTACGGCTCGTGCGGGTGGAGGTGGTATTGTGCGTGGTTCGCGCGGCGGCATCTTGGCCGCTTTCTGCACCCCCCTCTCAGTGGCATCAAGGTTTGAAGCAGAGCTCCACGCGCTTCATCACGTTTGATGCTTGCTGCACAGCACTCCTCACACGTTTGGATCGAGATGGACGCAGCGGCGATTGTTGCACTTCTCACTTCCGGGCAGCTTGGAGCGGCGGACGTTCGCCACACGATGGTCCACATCCGCATCCTCCTTCGGCAGCTGCAAGTTCGCTTCTCCCACATCCACCAAGAGGGAAACCATGCAGCCAACTTCCTTGCAGATAGGGGGGCCTAGACCCCTGCCCTTACCTTCTTTGATAAGATCACAGCGCCCTCCAGACTGAAGGCGCTTGTTAGGATGGACCAGTTGAGAAATCCTTACTTTAGATTTCGGTTTATGATGCCTGAACCTCTGTTGTGGTTCCTTTTCTCTTATATGCATCACTCCTCCCTTGGGCTTGGTCACTTTTGGGCCTCCTATGTGTATGTTATGTTTTCTTTGTTTTGCTTTCATTTTGGGATTGATCACGTTTGGACCATCTATGTCTATTTTATTTCTTCCTTAGTTTTTCCCATCGACGGGTTAGTGGTCGGCACACTAAGTGCCCGCCTCGATAGGTTGTTATTGTTCGACTATTCTTTTGAGATCTTCATTGTTCGGCCCGTCATGTAGGTTCGACACCTTGTATCGCATGTTTCGTGTTTGGGAACAAGTTACTTTTGGACTTGTTTTGTATACGAAATATCTGATATTTGTCCTTGATACATACAGGTTGGGGGTCCTCCAAACCCCTCACCCATAGGGTGCTTTGAGAAAAAAAAATGTACATTACAAAAAATATTTATTGATATAAAGAATTACAATTACAAAGAACTGCAATAGAATTACAATCACAAAGTATTAAAGTAATTTATAATTACAAGTTTACAATTACAACAAGCAAAGGGTGAAAAAAATAAGAAAAATAGCATGAGCTAAATTTAAGTCCATAAAGTTAGACTTTAAAAATTTAAATTGAGTTGCCTACGTATACACATTGAGGAAGCATAGCCCACACAGTTCTCTTACCTTACTTACCTTCATACGGTCTCCGACTCCGTGAGTTCTTCACCATCGCTCTCTACTCGAACGTCCCAATCCGATTTTTGAGCTCTTATTTCCGCCTTGGCCCAATCATCAAGCAGTGTCTATCATGTTTCTTGCCGACATGTTGCTCCTTAATTCGTCCAAGACGCAACCGGCCGTGCTGAAAGCTTGCTCGACAGTGACGGTGGACGCGGGAACTGCAAAAATCTCTTTTACCATGGTGACGAATATCGAATACCCTTTGTCATGTTCTGACCACCAATTTAGGACATCGAGTTGTTGGCCTTCTTGAGCACCTGCATCTTTGAAAACAAAAAGAGATTCCAAATATACATCTCATTCGCTATTGTCCCTATTACTATGTGTTGTATCATAGTATAGTGATGCTACTCTTCTAAAAAATGGGTCGTCGTTGTTATCTTGTAAGCTAAATACATAGGTACTAAAATTCGTAGTCCTAGAACTAGTAGAAGTGTAAGTGTTTATGTTATGATCATTATTATATTTTGTTTCATAATCCTTATAGAGGGCACGTAAGGCTAAATCTAAGTCATATTTAATTTGTTCTATATTAGGAAGATCTAACTCAAACGAAGTTCTTATTTCTAAACTTAATTATGTTAAGTGCGTAAGAGGTAAATTTTCCAAACAATTATAATAACAATCTATAAGATTACAAACACCACCTAGTTTCCATTGATGATCTAAGTATTTAGCTACTAAAAATATGGTTGGAATTTTCTTAAAATATTTGAACCATTTTATAACCATATAATAGATTGTAAATTGCACTTGTTGATTTTGTCTACTTTTTTCATGTCTACTTTTTTTCATACAACTATTAAAAGTAAGTGCTATATACACGCAATGCTCTAAATACGAACAAAATTACAATAATAAATTCGGATAGTTCAACAGTTGCATTTTTTAAAAAATTAAATAATTTAAATAATTCCATACATTGAGTCCAACAATTCAATAATAAACTCTAAATCATCAGTTTGAGTTCTAAAAAAATCACATAAATATTCTTTATGTTCTAATGTTGAGTTGGTCATAGCATAAATGGAGTTCCATCTAGTTGATACATCTATAACAAAATTAGTATATCTATTTTTTTATTATTATGACAATATTTTTGCCATTTCTTTCATATAACTCATTTATTATGAATTAATTTTACGGCATTTCTAATTGGGACTACATAATCATTAAACATTGTTAAAGTATCTTTAACACATAAATTTAAAATGTGACATAAACATCTAACATGAAAATATTGTCAATTAATTATAGGGGCACACGCACTAATCAATGCAAAAATACTATCAACGTTAGCAAAGGCATTATCAAAACCAACGGAAAATATTTTATTAATTAATTGATATTCATTTAAAACGTGAACAATTAATTGTGCTATGGCTTGGGCAGTATGTGGTGATGAAAATTCCTTAAATGCGATCAAACGTTTGTTTAATTCTCAACTATTGTCTATAAAATGAACCGTGATTTCCATATAGAAATTTTTACCATATGCTTCAGTCCACACGTCAGAGCAAATAGAAACTTTGTGACCTAAGTTAATTAAATATTTTGTTAATTTTTTTCTTCTTATCAGTGCATTGTCTCACTATAACTATAATCAATGAACTTCTACTTATTTTTTTAGTACATCGATTATATGCTTTTTTCATAGTATATTCATATTTATCATCATCATATGCATTAAAAGGCAAATATTTCACAGCAGCATATCTAGCCATTACATTAGTTGCATCTTTATGGTCATATTTAACTAGAGAAGACGTACCTGTTTGTGAGGAACCCATAGGAGTGCCTATGTCGGGTTGATAGTTTAGTTGAGTTTGAGTTGAGCCGATCCCAAACTCCACCGGGTGATGTTTCTTCATGTGCTTCATGAAGATACCGTATCCTCCATCGTGGGTAAATCTGTATTTTGCACTGCAATAGTTGCAATACACAATGAATTTTTAGAGAGCATTAGGATGACTTGAATCCTCCACCTTCTTGAAATGCTTCATGAAGATGTTGGATGTCTTAGCTCGTTGATCCTTCCGTGGTGGGGGTGACATTTCTTATTCTTCTTCTTCTTCATCGCCCGTGTAGTGATCCGCTTGCATTTGGTGTTGTTGGTTGTGGTGGGAAGGTTATTGAACCTCGTCACTAGATATGAAATTGAAATCATCGGCTAATGTGTTGAAGAAAGGATTAGGAATTTCATGGGGGGACGTTCATGTTCCTGGTGTTCATGTCCTCAAGGCATTGGCAGCATCATATTCCTCCTCCTACCAACAAATCAAGTATTGAAACTACATTATAATCTAATTAAAACAATCAAATGATTAAAAATATTAAATCAATTAAGTAACAAGTTTTTCACACTTATTACCTACAATAGGGCAACAAGTTCTTCATCTAAAATATTGAGTTGCTCTAGGCGTGATATTCTCTTTGATCTAACAGATTCACTTTGATCTTGAGCAATAGTCTTATACTTATCAGCACGGTTAGAACGAGAAGAAGACATATTGTATGAATGAAGTAGTTCAAATGTGTATGTGAATGAATATAATTGATAGCAATTAAGCAAGCAAGTAAGTAAATAAGCACAATTTGCACAAATAGAGACAAATTGGAGGTTGAGAAGTGAGAATTATTGTTAACACAAGAGGAGTGAGTAGAAATGAGGGATTATGGAGGTATTTATAGATGAAAAACAGTGGGAAAAATTTGAGATTTGAAATTTGAAAAAATAAATACATTAAAACTCGGCCAGTTTCTGGTTTTCTGCCAAAACCGGCGGTTTTGGCGCAGCAACTGCCGATTTTATGACATGGCCAACACACCTAGCCTGCACCCCTACCCCTAGCCTGTCCCCTACCAAACCTGCGGTTCGAATCGCGGAACCGGTGGTTCAACCGCCGGTTTCGGTTTCTTTTGGGTGGAACCGGAACCAAACCGCTGCAATCGGTTGCGCGGTTCCGGTTGAACCGCCGACGATCGGTTCCATTTTTTTTTCTGGCATCCCTATGTATGGGGGCTGAATTTTGAAGATTTCCTATTCTTTTTATTTCATTTTGTCTAGACTCAAATCTAATTTATTATAGCTGAAAATTAGGGCCTTTAGAGCATCTGAACGAAAATGAGGGACATCTGAGCCGCTGGGTGCACGCGGCAGCAAACAGTGTTGGAGGCGAAGTAACCCGCAGGGTTGGCACACATCTGTGGCGGAATTCCTTACAGGCACGCACGACAAGCATTCGTCTTTGTTGATGGCCGAGCCATCGGTCTTTTCCTTTCTTTTTGAAGAAATTCGAAATTCGAATTTCTTTTATATTTTTTTATTCTGCTGAAATATAGCAGTAGAATCGTATTTTTTTAATTATAGTCGTACAATGAGTTTATCCATTTTACTTTTACTTTATTATTTAATTTTTTTTACATTATATAAATACTCTTCATTTCATCTCATTTTCACACCAAAGGTGGGTGTATTTTGTCATTGGTTTCATATTCGCAGAAATTTACTCATTCACATAGTGGATACGTTGTCGGCTCGTAAGAAGTACTTCCAGCAGTGGCCGGATAGGATTGGGCGGCAAGGGCTTTCGACATTGCAGAAATGTACATTGGCGATATGACAGCTCGTGACTGGTGGAACGACCGATCAGTCCTACGAGGACCTGCATGTCGCCAAAATGATGGGGCATGGATGCTTGATACGATTTTTCCAAATTATTTACACAGCATCAAAGCACGTATCTCACTATAATCCTATCAATATTATACCACATCAGTATTATCAGTTAGCCAAGATAGGCGTGTGAACTTCAGATCAACATTGCAACCTTTTACGATAGATTGTCCATGTCTATCTAGGTTGTGAACTTGATTTTCTTCTACAATGAACCGACTAAAAGATATTTTGTCATCATGGATCCAACATTCAGTCTATAATGTAGAAGGATGACTTGTTTGCTGAATTTATAATTATATGTCCATAATTAAACATTCATAATATAAATGGCAAATCATGTAGCAAATATTTATTCTCTTCTCATAAAAATTAGGAAATAAGGTCTTACAATAAAAAGCAACTCGAAGCATGCTTTTCAATATGTAAACCCTAACAATCTCCCAGTTATACCCAAAACATACTTTCGAGTATACTACTATAAAAAAACGTCCATCTTCTCCCACTTGTACTTAAAGTAGGTCTTTTATGCATCTCACTCCCATCGCTTCCACATGACGGTTGAACGACTTGCCTGTAAGGCTATTAGTGAAAGGATCTGCCAGGTTGTGTTCTGATGCTATCCTTATAACTCTGATGTCTCATCATGTCCCTTATGATATGATACTTCATTATGTGTTTGCTGGCCTTGTGGGCCCGTGGTTCCTTAGAATTTGCCAATGCACCAGAGTTATCACAATAAATTGTAATACTCTTTGGCAAATCCTGAGTCATGTTTAAGTCCATTAGGAAATTTTTGAACCAAAATGCTTCTTTAGCAGCTACGTATTCAGCTTCAAAAATGGAGTCTGCGATGCATTTATGCTTAACACTCATCTATGTCACGGCCCATTCTCCTAAGGTGTACACATATCCAGAGGTTGATTTTCTCGAATCTCGATCAATTTAAAAATATGAGTCAGTGTAACCCAATCGGCACAACCTGTCTGCCTGGTAAACTAGCATATACCCCTAAGTTCTTTTCAAGTACTTGAGTATATTCTTTACCGCAGTATAATGTGCTCATCCTGGGTTTGACTGATATCTAGCTACCATGCCAACTGCAAAGCAGATATCGGGTCTAGTGCACATCATAGCATATACGAAACTTCCAACTGCAGATGTATAATGAACTCGTCTCATTTTCTCTATCTCAATAGGTGTCTTAGGACACATATTTTAAGACAGTGCAATGCCATGCCGGTAAGGTAAACACCCTTTCTTGGAATTGTCCATGCTAAAACGTTACATATATTTATTCTTTTCTCGTAAATCTTGGGAAATAAGGTCTTATAATACAAAGCAGCTCGAAGAATGCTTTTTAGTATACAAACCCTAACAAAATGATACATAAACAGATAACGAGAAATGGAAAATGCGAGTTAATGAATCGAGGGTGCTACATGGTAACTACTATGAGTTGTTATGTATACCTAACAGTTGTATAGCGGCTAACTCTCACGGTAAAAGTATGCTGGTCACACGGCCTACTTCTTAGTGTGAATATTAGAGAGAAAATAGACTAGAGACAACAATTTCTAAATCTTGATTACGTGAATGTTGTACCCATTATGTGCAAGAAGGAGATGTTGGTTTTAGGCGCCCACAATGGGAAATTAACTACATGTTATTTGATGGTTATCAAAACCAAAATAAAACCGCCATACATAATATATAATGTATAAAATAGACAAGAAAAACAACGTTCAAGACAACAAAAAAAGATACATATACAATCTCTGGTACGCTCTCTTGACTAGAAAGATAGCATCGTGGACAACAGTTCGACTTCCTTATTGTTATATTGGGCTTGATTAATGTATCGAACCATCTAATAAAAGCGATCTGATAAGTCTGATAACCTCGTTTACATTCCGCAAATTCGTATGCATATTTGTATGCATTATCCTTCAGGTACCCTATCCGATTTTACCTGGGTACCCTACCCCGGGTGATAAATAAAAGAGCCACCTAACCCGTATATGACACCAGGTAACCTAATATTCGGGACCATATGCCAGGGCTGGGAATTATGGCATTCGAAAACCCGGCCCAATCTAAGCACACTAGTCTACTACAAATCCTAAACCATAAATTCCATACCGTATTTACGTCACACACAACATAATTACAATATTCACGTACATACAGACACACACGTTCATCTTTATCTCACGCAGCAACATTGCACACACAGTAAGTGGGTAGATTGGTAGCAGATGCGCCGACTGGAGGCGGCACCAACGTGACGACTGCGACAGTACATAGAGGGAGGAGCCAAGATAAGGCACCGCTGTGTGCCTGCGTCTATTTATGTTAGTGAATCGGTGGTGGCAACAAGTTTGCTGAGCTGGTGCAGAGCAGAGGCGAAACCGATGAGCCCCGTGACACAGTGATCAAGAGACGAGAAAGAAACACAGAATCAAGAGATAAGAGAGAGAATATGAGTTTGTATTTAGTAATGTATGACCAAATTTCCAACTTTGATCCATAATTTTAATTTTTAACTAATTATAATAAAATATAATTATAAGTATTAAATAAAAATTATTATAATCTGGTATTCTGGTAGACCCTTATACCAATTGTATATACATGATAGCCGGATTACATAGACCTTTAGGTACATGACCCTGCCCCAATATTGCCAAAACCTAGGTATTGGGGTATCGGATACCCGGCCAGGTACGAGTCAATACCGAGTAACTCGATAACATGGTATTCATTTGCCCAATCGTAGCCTAGAAAGAAAAAGAGTAAGGCAGAGAGGCAAGAGAGAGAAAGAGAAAGAGATTGACGTATGTACTTAGTCGACGAGAGAAATTGAAAGTGGGAGGTTATGGGTACTTCATTCGATGAGAGAAATTGAGAGAGAGAGAGAACACTTCATTCGGTGAGAGAAATCGAGAGTGGGATGCGGAAGGTACTTCATTCAGCGGGAGAAATTGAGAGAGGGAGGCGACATATACTTCATTCGTCAAGAGAAATCTAGAGAGTGATGTCGCAATGTTTGGTACGTGCTATCGTTGAGGAGCTCGCCAACCGCATCTAGTATATTTAGTATCCCACTTTCCAACTATACTAAGGCTAGTATTTGGTAAGTTGGGATGTCGATCCCACGAGGAATGGTAATTCGCCCAGTTTGAATATGTTCAGATGTTTTGTGATGCTGCCACGCTTTTTTATGGTTGTGGGATACTATCTACTAAAGATAAAGAAACAATCAACAATTAACTAGACAGAAAAAGACTAACACAAGGGTCCAGGAAAACTTAATCATACTAAGGAAGGTTACACTGATTAACTAGAAACGAAAAGGATGCAAGCATAGGTTTACAAAAGCTGAAATTGAAACAACATACTTTCTTTCCTTTTAAAGTAACCTTACTCTGGGCTTGTGGTCCCCTACTGTATCTACCACTAACCCTACTTTTGCTTTAAAAAAAAACTAGTGTATCATATTGTGGACCACTTTAGGACTGTCCTCTCATTCCTCCCCGAACCCTTACATGCAGAGCCAGAAATTATGGAGATACCGGATGAACTCCGGTGGGATGTTTCCTCACCGAAAAGTAAAAATCAGAACAGATAACTATCTAGTTGGCTGACTTACTGATTCCTAAAACTTGGCTAACTAAGCTAAACTAAACTAAACGCATACATTGGAAAAGAAAATAAATGAAATGAAAGGTGCAAACATCAAAGAAAACGAATAACAAACTTAAATGGGATACATCATTTGTAAAACGTTAAACAACAACAAACGAGTAATCAAATAAACAACAACTAAACATAAACGAAATGCTTCAAACAACCAGTTCAAGGTCTAAACCGTCTTCTTCAACTACTAGAAAACAACAAGTAAATAGATAATAAAGTGTTTGTTGGATGAACTTTCACACAGGAGATGGATGATGGCTGGACTAATAGAACTAGGCGGTTATAGGTCGGAAACTATAAAAACTAATGACTAAGGAAGAAGGCTTGCAGCTATGGATGTCTCTCGAATCTTGCTCTTGCATATCACCACTTGTCTCTCATTTTCGCTTCTCACTTCTTGCACACTGTCCACAACATCCACACGTACGCTCCCTTCAATTGATCCTCTCCTCTTGCTTTTATATTAGTTTCCTAGGGTTGCATGCAGAAATGATCATGTGCCTTGCATCCCTATGGATCTTATCGTGCACCTGAGGCTTGCATTCCTCGGATGTGAACATATTAAGTATTGTCCTTATCTTGCCTTTCATCGATGCATCTCCTGGCCAACGGACTGGTCTTCTTTCTTCGCGGATTCTCTAGACTTTCAACCAAAACCACCAATAACCATCTTGCCTCGGCTCCCTTTTCTTGCGTTACCTGCGCCAAATTGTACCTTCCCGTTTAGATCAAACCAAGATTTCCTCATTTTTAACCAAAATTAATGTTCGTAATTTGGCCTGATCAAACCTATTCACACTTTAAATATGATTGTCCTCAAGCATGAGTTAGTTTGAACTAGCTAGATTATGGTCATTAAGAACTGCTACTCCCCCGACTCAAGAAAATAAAACAAACGAGGAAAAAAAAACACAAACTCAAGACTCAACAAAAGAAATCACCAGCAGATTCTTTTGAAAAGCAAATTAGGCAGTTATCCAGAAATGCACGATCTGTCCCTCCCGAATCCTCACAGATAATTTCCCAAATGAAAAAAGATTCTTTCCAAGCGTAAATGTAACACCCCTTACTCAGTAGGTTTCCCCACTGAATAAGTGATGTCACGGTTGGTATCGCGGACACTCAAACCAAT
>JAYDZE010568093.1:0-12108 GCA_034509125.1 Monilaria moniliformis
TTGAATATGATTCCCATATTAATCCTAGAAAGATCCCGGGTAGGGGATTCCTTCAATGGAATGTTCAAACCCCAACAGTATCCACATGGAGTATGTCGATCCTAAGTACTAAACCTTAATCAATTATTACTATCTAAATCGCACAACTCTAATTGTTGAAGATCTTATAAAAATAAAATAAATAAAAACATAAAGATATACAACTTTAAAAAAAAGAATAAAAAGACTTATTTTAGGGAACTGATTTTATCAACGCATTATTCATTCAAACATTTGATTTAATTATCCAATTTGCAACTCAAATTTATCTAGACAATCACACAAGTAGTTTAGACCTCCTCTCAAGGTACCTTAACAATAGATTACAAGTTTGGATTTTAGGTCTATTCTTTTAACTCCTAAAAGTATCTAGGATTGATTTCCCAAACCTTCTGATTTTATTGATTAGTGTGTTACCTACTGAACAAACATGCATCAACCCACATCTCTTGAATCTCACATTAACGCATACAAAATCATTTATTTGGCGATCAAGCAAACAAAAAATTTAAGAATAAGAGAGATAAAACCAAACAGTTAAACAAACTAGTGTTGATTACTTTCTAATCATAGAACAAAAAAAGGGCTTTATCCAATAATGACTAAATACAAAATAAAAAAATAATAATAATTTAAGAACATAAAAAAATCTAAACAAGCTAAAAGAACCCGTGTAGAGGTAGAGTTTTGCCTTGTCGTCGATTGCTTCACGTATTGCTTTAACAAGGACTTCTCCAATAAGTTGGTTGATAAATTGTAGCACAATATGTGAAAATATGGCTTGAATGGTGCTAAAGCTGTTCCCAAAATCGTGCATGAAGGCTCCGTATATAGGTATAAAAAACCTAGAACATATAGGGCTTGATTGGCTAGGATAGAATTTTCCAAGCAAATATGATGTGAATCCACCTTGAAAACATAGACACTCCCAAGATTAGCCCTAGCAAGAAACCCAAAACAAAGAAGTAAAATGATAGAGTGGATTCAAACCACAAAAAGTTGAATCAAAAAATAAAGGATGTGAGGGCTGAGGGAGGAAGAAGTGTTTAGGAACAAGACACATTTCTAGGACAAAGAACCTCAACCAAAGCAATGGAGGCAATCTTTGGCTACTTTCACTAGGACAATCTCTTATTTTAGCTCCACAATATAGCAAACATTAAGCTAGCAGACATACTTTTACATTAAATAGCAAATAAACAATGCAACCACACAAAAGCATGGAATTAAGGATAAAATTCTCTACCATAATGGAGCAAATACTCTCAAATGAGATTTTTTTTATTCAATAATGTTCTAGCTACCAAATGGAAGCCAAAACCTTTTTAAAAGAGACAACGGGCTATTTGACTTGTTCAAACAAAACTAAACAACATGCTAACACATTTTTCCAAAAAGGATCATAGTTTGATGCAAAAGAGAGTGTAAAAGAGGAAAAAAAAAAGTTAAATGAATAGAAATTAAAAGGCTGATCGCGCTGGGGGAAATGGTCCGTGTGGGAAGACCCTGTTTGGGAATACGGCCAGGTGCCTTCTTCGGAATAGGAAACAGTCCGTTTGGGAAGGTAGTCCTACCAAACGGACCGTTTGGGAAGGGGATCCCCCACACGACCCATTTGGAAAGTCAGGGAAGGAATTTGTCTTTCCCCGTAGGGGCCAAACGGGCCGTTTGGGAAGACTTCCTTCCTAAACGGCCTATTTGGGACCTCTTGCTCTCTTACTTCGAGTACGGTCCTCACGAACGATGAGCTTTCAAGCTTGGACTTTTTTTTCATCGTGAGCCTCCGGATTAGATGGGTTAAGGCCACCTTCATCCTCCTACTCATTATCTTAGTCCTGGGCCTTCCAATGTCCACCAATTGGTCTATCTCTAGGAGTCGAGCTTGATGTGTTCATCCTCATATCCATTGCCCTCGTCCTTAGCCTTCCAATGTCCACCAATTGGTCTATCTCTCGGACTCAAGCTCGATATGGATCGCCTATGATCACATTACCCACATTCTCTGGAAGGATTAGTTCGCAAATCCAAGCCATGGGTACCTTCAAAATTAAAAGGACTTAAGTCACTTACGTTGAAAGTACAACTCACATTATACTCACAAGATAGATCAATGGTGTAAGAATTGTTGTTCAATCTCTCCAAGACTTGAAACAGCCCATCCCCTCTTGGATCAAGCTTTGACTTCACTTTATCGGGGAAGCGGATTTTGCAAAAATTCACCCACATCCAATCGTCAGGTTGAAAGATCATCTCCTTGCGATTCTTGTTTGCCACCCGAGCAAAGTGTTCAATCTTTTTTTGAATATTGGCTTGGACTTGTTTGTGAATATCTTGTACAAATTTTGCCTTCTTGGAACAATCTTCGTCACAAACAAGAGAAAACGGCAATTTCAAAGTAGACAAGTCCGTAGGGGTTAGTGGATTAAAGCAATAGACAACCTCAAATTGGGAAAAATTAGTAGTGGAGGGAAGACTGGGATTTTAAGCAAATTTAGTAATAGGCACACAAGATTCCTAAGAATTCTTGTTCTTACTAATCAAAGCTCTAAGTAAAACACCTAGAGTCTTATTCATAACTTTTGTTTGCCCATCCGTTTGATGGTGACCGGTAGTAGACAACAAGTGTTTGGTACTCAACTTGGCCTATGAGGTTTTCCAAAAGTAACTAAGGAACTTGACATCCCTATAACTCTTTTTTTGTGTGGTACTCCATGTATCCTCACTATCTCCCTACAGAACAAATCGACTATATACTTGGTATCATTTGTCTTTCTACATGAAATAAAATGAGCCATCTTGGGGAATCTATCCAAAACAATAAAAATGCTATAATTACCCCTTTGGGAGGTAGGTAACCCAAGCACAACATTCATAGATAAGTCAACCCAAGGGTGAGTGGGAGTAGGCAAGAGTTTGTGGAGACCAAAATTATGTGACTTGGATTTAGCTTACCTACACCCTATGCATGACCCGCACACTCTCTCAACATACCTTTTCATCTTTGGCCAATTGAAATGTTTACAAAAAATGTCATAAGTCTTAGCAACATCAAAGTGTCCCATCAATCTCCTATTATGAGACTCCCTAACAAGCATTTCACGTAGAGAATATGAAGGGATGTACACACGATTCTCCTTGAAGACAAAACCATCAAGTTTGTAAAATTTATCCAAGGATCCCTTTTCACAAGCAACAAAGATGGAAGTAAAATCATGATCATTTTCATAGAGGTCCTTAATGAATTAAAAAAAGACAAACTTAGAAGCACACATTGCAAAGTACATATTTCCCCAATTCAAAAGTGGTCCAGTGAGTTTCCTTTTGACAAAAGATTGAAAGGTTAGGCTTTCTAGACAAAGCATCGACAACCGTATTATACCTAATGACATATAGAAAACACTCAAGAAATGTACTCCACTTAGCATGCCTTTTATCAAGCTTACGTTGTCCACTAAGGAATTTGATGGACACATGGTCGGTTTGTATGATGAACTCCTTATGCATCAAATAATGTTGCCAATTTTCAAGAGACCTAATGATAGCATACAACTCCTTATCATAAGTGGGATAATTCAATTGAGCTTGGTTCAATTTTTCAGAGAAATAAGCTATATGTATACCATCTTGCATCAAGACACCCCCAATCTCAACTCCACTCGCATCACACTCAAGTTCAAAGGTCTTATCAAAATTAGGCAAAGCAAGTAATGTAGCATGAGTGAGATTATTTTTCAAGGTGTTGAAAACAACTTTTCATTCTTCCCCCCATTTAAAAACAACAATGTTTTTCATAAGGTAGTTCAAAGAGAAAGCTTTGGTAGAAAAGTCCTTCATAAAACACCTATAGAAACTAGCAAGACCATGAAAAGACCTAACCTCCGACACAATTTTAGGTGTGGGCCAATCCCATATGACCTCCAACTTTTCCTCATCCACTTTAACTTCATCTCTCCCAACAACAAATCCAAGAAACACAACTTCATCAACACAAAAAGTTCATTTATCTATCTTAGCATACAAATGATTGTTTCTCAAAACCGAAAGCACACTCTTAATATGCATGGCATGCTTTTAAATGCTTTCGCTAAATATGAGAATGTCATCAAAGTAAACAACAACAAATTTTTCAATGAAAGGTCTAAGCACATGATTCATCAATCTTATGAAAGTAGAAGGTGCATTGGTGAACCCAAAAGGCATCACTAGCTATTCATACAAACCAAATTTAGTTTTGAAAGCCATTTTCCATTCATCACCTTCTCTCATCCTAATTTGATGATAACCACAAGCAAGATCAATTTTTTCACATAAATCTTCAAACATGTCATCAGGTCTAGGAATTGGATGAATATACTTAATGGTGATTTTATTTATAGCCCTACAATCTGCACACATTCTCCAAGTACCATCTTTCTTTGATACAAGTATTACCGGCATGACACAAGGAGAGAGAGATTCCCGAATCAAATGTTTGGCAAGGAGTTTCTCGACTTGCCTTTGAAGCTCTCATGTCTTAGTGCCGACCCAATGTCATTTTTGGTGGCTAGAAAACACTATTTTCTCTCATATTATTTGGTTTTCTCCCTCTTGTTTTCTTTTGATTCACCACCCCCAACACTCTCTCTTGGCTTCTTCAACTCACTCTCTCTTTCTCTCCTCAAATACTTATGTGTTTCATACACCTCATGTGAAGAAAAAGGTTTCAATCTTATCTTGAATCCATTGAAGAAATAATAGTACTCATTGATGTACCTATTCTTGAAGGCCTTCTTGTCATACTCCCATGGCCTTCCAAGAAGTACATGACAAGCACTCATAGGAATGATATCACAAATAACCTTCTCTTCTAGCTTGCCAATCTTCAAGGGCACCTTGGCTTGAGCCTTAACCACCAACTAACTATTCTTCCCTAGCCATTGAAGCTGGTAGGACTTTAGGTGCTTGAGAGCTTTGTCGGAGGGTCTTGAAACCAACTTGTCACTCACCACATTGGTGCCACTCCACCATCAATAATCACTAAACAAAGTCTTGGACTTCACCTTACACTTCATGTGAAAAATGTTAGTCCTTTGCTCCAAGAACTCATCTTGCTTAGGTCGGGCACTCAAAGTCCTAAGTACCACAATTGTTTTGCCCTCTCCTAGAATCTCTTTTTCACCTAGAGGAAGCAATGTTAGTGTTAGGGCATACTTCATTTTCATTTATGGCACTTGGTTTCTCTTCATCTTCACTGTAAATCTCTCCATCTTGGTCAATAATCATTACTCTTTGAATGACACAATCCCGATCATAGTGGCCATATCTATTGCATTTGAAGCATTGGATTCTCTATTCACTAGTTGGGATAATAGCACTTTTCATGGGTGGAGGATCAGTAAGGTTTTGGGTGGCGCCTTTGGTTGAGTGGAGGTTGTAGTAGGCACCTCCACCTTCTTGGATTGATTGTTCCACTTGCTAGTTCCAGCCCCAACATGTTGGGAGTTAGACCAGACTCAAGCTTTATTTGAAGCTATCTTCTTCATTTTCCTTTCAAATGTATCGGCGAATCTAAGCACTTCATCCATGGAGATTCCTCTTTGAACTTTCACTTGAACCTTATGTTTAATGTTGAGGTTGAACCCATGGATGAACCTATCTTGAGTGGCCTCCTCACTCTCTTCAATTCTCACCTTATTATTCATAAAACCAAGTCATAGAAGTAATCCCTCACATACTTGAAACCATGTACTAAATCTTGCAATTCTCCTCTAAGCTAGTGGAAGTGGGACTTTGACACAAATTTTGCCCTCATCAAATCATTTAACTCTATCCAAGTCCTCACTTTCCTTTCTCAAATTTTCCTTATCTTCATCAAATTGGACCACCAAGTGTTGGTAAGGCCTCTAGACTCTGCAATGACTAACTTGACCTTATCCTGCTCGCATAGTTGTTGGGGGAAAAGATCTTCATCACTTGAATCTTCCGTTCTAAATACATCTTCTGACCAAACTTCCATTGGAACTCAGGGATAGTGTGTTTGAAGTTCTTCTTGGGGTCGTCGTACCTTTCCCCCTCTTCATCCCTTGGATACATTCCCCGTTCATCGCCTTCATAGCCTACATAACCCCTATTCCTTCGATAACATCACCACTCATGGTGTTGAAGGCCTCTTCCCCCCTACCTCTTCTACCATAACCATGGTCATAGTACCTCGTTTCGTTCCTCCAACTCAGTCTTTCATTGCTTTGCTCATCCATGCTTTAGTCATCTTCTTTATATTCACTTATCGTTCTCATGTGTCTCCTTTGTTCCTCATGCCTCCTAAGACCAATAAGAGGATTAATATGAGGCGCCGGAAGTCTAGACGGGGACTCTGGTCTTTGCATGTTTTGCTCCTTCACGTTGGCAACATTTTTTTGGATTTCCTCCATCTTGGCCATCAAGGTTGCCAACATCTTTTCAACATGTGAATCGGAGGATTAAGATGGTCCTCCTTTCTCTTTCAATGGAGATGAATTCCTAGATTGAACTCTAGAAGTTGGAGCCATAATGATGATTACCTTCAAAAGACCAAAACGAAGCAAACAAGAAAATACAACCTACGATGGATAATTCCCAAGGTTCTATTAGAAAATCCACACATACGCACACAAGAATGGAGGTTATTGTGAGGAGCTCACTTCCCACATGTTTTCCCCAACCCCCACTCTCACTCCTCAATGTCACTGGGAAAGGTTTAGAATTTAGTGGAGTTATGGTGGTTCCTCACTCAAAATCTTTGTGTAATCCCAAGCAAGTGCAATGTGAATTGATTACCGACAAGCCAACATTGCTAAGCAAAATAACTAGCACTATGCCTACTATTAAGGGGGCTAACAGATATTGAAAATAGACAAGGCACAAGAAAATAGCAACAAAGATTCAAACAAGACACAACAAAAGAATGATAGAGACTAGAAGCTGAAAACGCGTAGGAAATTCAAGCAACATGAGAATTTCTTGGTTCATACGTTAACCAACCCTAAATCAGATATTTTGGTGATAATAAAATTCAACATGTCTAAAATAGAAATATAATAGCCCCAACAAGTTTGGTTTTCATTCGCTATGATTTTTCTTTGCTTCTTACCAAGATACCAAAAAACAGGATAGCAACTTCATGAATTTTTTGACCAACCAAACAATGAAAGGTTTTAGCTTAGATTTCACAGAGAGTTGCTAGACATGCCCAAGAACATATGGTAAAATGTTCAGAATGAAATGAGTCCAGCAACTATTTTCGAAATCAAGATCAAATAGGGAAAAATTAGGGAGATAAAGTTTCAGCTAATCACTTACTTCTTGCAAGAACCAAAAATTGGCTTTGGTACCAAATTAATGTGAATCCACTTTAAAAACATAGACACTCCCAAGATTAGCCCTTGTACAGAACCCCAAACAAAGAAGGAAAATGATAGGGTGGATTCAACCCACAAAAAGTTGAATCAAAATGGAAAGGATGGGAAGATTGAGCCTTCCTAAGACTAAGAACGTGAACTAAAACAATGGGGGCAATTATTGGCTACTTTCACTAGGACAATCTCTTGCATTAGTTCCACAATCTAGCAAACAATAAGTTAGAAGGCATACTTTTATATTGAATACAAATAAACAATGCAACCACACAAGCATGGAATTAGGGATAAAAGGCTATACATAAGAGAGCAAATACTCTCAAAAGAGGTTTTATTATTCAGCAATATTCAAGCTATCAAAAGGAAGCCAAAACCTTTTTAAGAGAGACAAAAGGGTTGTTTGACTTGTTCAAACAAAAGTAAACAACATGCTAACACTCTTTCCAAAAAAGGATCATAGTTTGTTGGAAATGAGAGTGTGAAAGAGGAAAGAAAAGTACAATGAACATAAGTCCAAGGGCTCATCGCGCAGGGAGAAACCGTCTGTGTGGGAAGACGGCCTTCCCACATGACCCGTTTGGGGATACGGCCCGGCGCCTTCTCCGTAATGGGAAACGGTCCGCTTAGCCCATAAATCACGGTTGTTTCCATTATATAACGAAAAGATCAAAAATCAAACCTCTTTCCATAATTTTCGGTTTTTTAATAACCGAAAATAGCAATTGCTATAAATGATCTAGAGTATCATTAGTTATGAAATAAAATAATCATTAAACGTCCCAACGGATATCATTAGAATTATATACAGTAAAGAATTACCATAATTAAAATCGGTTACCTATAATATAGGATTTCATATAAACCGTTGTTTTGCCAAAATTACATTTGTACCCTTTGTGTTTTTTTAAATATATTTCCATGTGACACGGGCATAAAAATTAAGCGTTAGATCTAAAAAATGGATGCTCTAGATTAGTTTTTAGTTATGCAATAAAAAATGGTTCGGATATGATCACACCTCTATATATATATATAGGTGTAATCCAATACGAACAAATTCTTATTGCATGAACTAAGACCAATATATAAACGTCAGATTTATAGATTGGACGGTTATGATTGAAGCACGTGGTAGCCTCTTTTTATTCCATTAAACTAGCAATGCGAACATAACTAACCTCTCCTAATATCAAGTCATCATGCGTGATTATATTAACTAAATAGACATGCAAAGATTTGTATGCATTTACAATAATATTTTTGGCATAATGTCAATGTTAAAATATTTTATCATTATATGCTAACAAAATAATCATCATTCTAGCAAGAAAATATCATTATGTCATTACAAATATATAATTATTTTTGCAAACATACTTCATCAAACATACATACGTAGCATTATTTTAATACATTTATATCATTATTGTAATACCAATATATCATTATTAAGTAGACTTTTATCATTATTTCCGTAAATATAAATACATATCATTTCTCCATTACATATATATATCATTATTTTCACAAACATATACCATTATTCCATTAGGCATGTATCATTAGTTCCAGAAACATTATTTCTTCAAACACAAATACATATCATTTTTCCATTACACATATATCATTATTTGTCCTTACATAAATCATTTTTCCATTAGACATATTTCATTATATTCGCAAAAAACTTTCACCAAACACACATACATAGCATTATTCCATTACACATATATCATTATTTCTAAATCACGGTAATTACCATATATACATATACGGTAACTTCCATTATGAGCCGCATTAAAGATTTGGTGGGATAATTAATCCCTACATTCACGGTAACTACCATATGTACATATACAATTGATTTTTGTGTATGACATATCTATCATTTAATGATGTATTTTTAATCGACTGATGATAACAATTTTAATAAGATTATGGTCATCCATCATTATATCTAATGGTCCAAAATTGGTCTTAGTTATGCATTTAGGGTGTGGATGCACCCTAATGCACACATCTACATATATATATATATATATATATATAAATTTATTTATATTCAGCATAATAATCAAAATTTCCAATAGATACATTAACTGTTAATAGGGGATTAGTTCAAATTAGAGAGGAAATAAGATGATAAATAATATGTGCTATAGCAAATTAATAAAGTAATTGAATAGTTTATGTAGATGACATACACATGAACAAATGGAATTCCTAAGTTTTGGCCACATAGATTTAGAAAGTTGAGTCACCCATCTCTTTCTTAAAGAGATACACGTAACCCTCCCCATTTCTCTCTTAAAAGAAAAGAGAATACCTCATTTATTAACACACACCACTCATAAGAAACAAAAATAGAAAAAGGAACAAGAAACCCACCTCCTATGGATGAAATTAGTAGTTAGAATGAAGAAATCCAACCTTAACTATGCTTTTAAAAAGTGCCAAAAGTTTTGTAGGGAATGGGTAATAGAAGAAAATTTTTATGTTGTTCTTATTTGATTGATGTCATGCATGTGTAGGAGAATTGGTTTTGGGGAAGAAATGAAATTAAGAAGTGAATTTAGCTTGATGAATCATAGGGGTAAAACATAAAAAGGGGATGAAGTGATGAATTAAAGATGGAACTTGGTTAGATACGAAAATGAACTAAACTTATGTAAGTTGGGGGAGACTTTGATGATGAAAGGATAATGAACTAAAATTGTGTATAAGAAGACATGATCTTTAAGAGTTTAACTGAGTAATAGACATTAAATCATATTATAGGTTGAACATGAGTGGAAATAAGGTCAAGAAATTAAAATGGAAGCTTGGTCGAAATACCCTGTTTTTATACTCTCTGTTCTGAATTGTTCGATAGGCTTAAAACGACATAAAACATGTTTTAAAAATTTCTAAAATAATTATGAGGTGTCTAGAAGTCATTTTATTTGTCTGAGGATTTAGTAAGTTCAATTACTATGTAAAATAAATTGTTAGAAATCACTGCCCGAAGCTGTCAAGTTTAGGTAGACGGTGGGAAAACTTAAATATCTTTCAAACTCCTTAAGATTTCTCAATATACTTTTTCTTCAATTAAACCTAAAAATTATAGGTTTCTAAAAATGTATAGTATGACTCCTAATGATTCTTGAGCAAAAGCAGTTTATTATGTTAAGTTGATGCAAAATGGTGAATTTGAAAACTCTAAA
Source organism: Monilaria moniliformis (assembly GCA_034509125.1). NCBI lineage: Eukaryota > Viridiplantae > Streptophyta > Magnoliopsida > Caryophyllales > Aizoaceae > Monilaria > Monilaria moniliformis. The sequence goes on from JAYDZE010568093.1 coordinate 10,616, forward strand.
GTTAGATTAGAAAAATTATGTATAGTGTATTAGACTAATACATATGAACCTTTAGAGTGGTATGTATGAATAAAAAGCCCAAAGAGTAAGCTGAAGACTAAAAGATATAATGTTTAAAGTTTTATGTATATATATATACATATATACTAGAGTAAAAAGCCTTAAATAATCTAAACATTGGAAACAACGTAATTGGACTTTTCAATTTAAAATGGGAAAATGTGATCTATTTATTGAAATTGTTTTTAAGCATTGAAGCATTTACATATGATTGTTTATTTAATAGGTGAACAAGGCCCAAGCTCGAGTCAGAAAGGAAATGGTGAAGTCCCTGAATGAATTGAAGTGTTGTTGGTCGTACGCAGGTAGTGTACGCACATTTTAGAGTTTAATGTCACTGACCTTGGTGAATATTGCTATTTTCTTTCTTGATGAGTCTAGGAATAAACTTAGAATATATAGAAAGTGCTTTTGATGTGGAATAATAATGATTCATATGTGGCTGAAATGTGGTTACATTACATGGTATATTCCAAATTGTGTTACTGAGATGATATATATAAAATTGATGTATGTTATGAATGTTTCTAAATGTTTGCTTGTTGAATGTTATGAAAATTAATTATGATACATGTGTGTTAAGCCCCAATCGCTTGAGTGAGTCATAGGGTATAATTGGCATGCCATAGGACTTGAGTATTACACATACATCCGGCCATTAGTCTTCTGAATAACCGAAGCGAGGGTCCGTATGACGTTACGACAAATTTTATGTGCCCTATAAGGGGAAAATACACGATAATGCCTTACGATAGGCCATATGGGAGTTGCACTGCCTTACGATAGGCCATATGGGAGATGTGCATTGTCCAATACGAACATTATAAGATGATTACTTTGTACAGGCAAATGTGTCATAAGTGCCCTCGACGGGCTATTTATATGTATGTCCGTGTACCCGTGTCTACCACTCGACATGGTTAAGGGGGCTATTTGTGTGTTTTATTGATCAAAACTGTTGAAGAATTTAATTGTGACAAAGCATCTCGAGTGGATTGAATGAGTTTCATTGAATATTGATAAGCTCATTCGCCGAACGCATCGTTTGATCGCGTAAACCCCGACAAATCAAGGTGGCTCTACGTTTTGATACCATTTTTGCTATGTATTTTTCATTATATAAGGAGCATGGTTGAGGGCAGTTTTCGCCAGCTTTTGGGGGTGGAGTTTCCACCGATTAATTTTCGATTTTTCAACGTTTACGCGATCCTTACGTGTCGTAGGTTATGTTTTGATAGCTTGATTGCTTTGATTCGAACCCTAGGCTTGAATTCAATGAGGACCGATCCATGTCATGTGAGTTTGATAGTTGATGCTTGATTGAGTTGAATTGGTTGTAGATAGACGTTAATTGAGGCGTTAGAACGCGTTCTACGTTGAAAATTGGATCGAATTCGACGTTAAACGGACTCTTGGTCTAGGGCAGACCTGCT
>JAYDZE010568104.1:0-12108 GCA_034509125.1 Monilaria moniliformis
TATATATATAAAATTGTAATCAGATCTGAACTAATCTTTATTATAGAACTAAGACCAAATCTTGTCCTTTCAATTTTATGATCTAATGGATGAAAGAAAGCCACATTGCGTCACATCTTTAACTGGTTTCAATTAAAAAATGGCATAATAGTAATTATATAGTATCGATTATGGTAGGATCCAATTTTTAAGGTATGTGGTTAATATGGTATGTTTTTGCAGCAATTATCATATATACTGCAAACGACAAAAAATAAGGTATCATTACAAATTCAAAAATATAAATCATCATAACATTGAATGTAAATCATCATAACATTGAATGTAAATCATCATACGAAGACTTTAAATTTTTTTAGCGGAAATCACGTCACGGCAATTTCTAAAATCTCGGTATATATTTATAATAATTACTGCAAAAACATTTCATATTAACCACATACCTTAAAAATCGGATCCGAATAGAGATTGTAGGAGATTTATTGGAGTAATGACTCGTATCATGGAAACTGTCCATAATTAAAATTTGCCCAAATTTTATTTTTTACTTTTTTGTCCTTGTAATTACATTCCTATAATAATATAATGGCATGCATTTTCTGATAATTTGAGCTGTTAATTTTTTAATCCAATGATTATATTTTAATTTTATCTATACATATAGGAATAGTTTGAATATAGTACGACCATATATATATCGTCAATTATCTTAAAAAAATATTAGTGGGATAGCATGAATTATTTTTTGTTTATTCAATTTGATGGAAGATTTTTTAATATCTAAAAGTTGAAAATAGGGATTTCCTTGATCTATTTGGGCATGTAGCTAGAAATACAAACTGACCTTATTTAAGAAGTAAGTAACTTTTGGTTTGAGAAATTTTTTAATGATTACTATTTATAAATGGTAGAACCAATATGATTAAGGATAGCTAAAGAAATACTAATTAATTATATGTACTATATTAACATGCATGTTAGTTGTAATTATCATTTCTTGCGTGGTTATAAATAGCATAACGTTTATCAAATTCTCAGCATATATTTTAAACCTAGATGTTAATTTTTTATATTATCTGATTTAACTATTTAAGGGAAATCAAGAAAAGATATTGGATAGTCGAAAAGGTGGACTACCTAATGTCAATGTGATTTATATATTTTCCTACTACAACTAACTTTGATTATTTTACTGTCCTTTTCTTCAAGAATCCTATATTTCATAATAGTTTTCTTTTTTAGATTATTGCATGCTTTACTTTGATTAATTTACTGTCCTTTTCTTCAAGAATCCTATATTTCATAATACTCTTTTTTAGATTATTTCATACTTTAAATTAGAGAGGATATTTCATTATTGTGGTGCAGAAAGAAGAAGAAGCGTGAAATTAATTTAGTAATTTGATTAAAATAGATGGTAAATCTATACATTGAATTTGTGTAGTTTGAAAAGCTATGGACTGTATAGTCACGTTATGTGTGAATCATACCAAAAGCATCCAGATATAACTTGGTATCTGTCTACTTATGGGTTACTGAAAAAATATAAGAATGACTGAAAAGATTATAGTTTCCATGTAAATTTAAACAAAATACAAAAGTATGATAGGAATATATGAAATAATCAATTAATGAATTAGTGTTCAATTTTATAGTTTTGGTATATTTATTAAGACCAAAAAAAAATATTGCCACTTTCCATTTATAGTAGTAGACTTCACACAACTCATCATACTCACCACACATTTAAAATGAAGTCTTTTATTTATTCACATACCTTCAATCATTTTATTAAAATTTTATTATTCACAATATGACAAATTTATTAATGACGAAGAGAGAATAAAATAAGCAATACTTAATAATTAATGTCACTCTCATGAAATATCACTCTTTGATAAAAAGATCTCGTTTAACTTTTTCTCTTTCCTAATTTTTAAGTATATTTTATTCTACAGTTTTGGATACTACATAAAAAAAGTTATTTGGCATCCGAGGCAGCTATTATATACTTATTTTATCTTAATTATATATATATATATATATATTTTCCTGATATTCCATATATATAGATATGTTATTATGAAAAGTAATGTTTATTTAACTTATTGACTAATATACTCCTATTTATTCTTTGATTAACTGTTGTAATTTTTTTTTTCTTAATTCTTATAAAAATCTCAAACGGGCTTATATAAATGGGACGGAGGGAATAGTATATTGTTATTTCATCACAATCAACAAATGATATTCCATCACCATCAAATAAGTAGATTCATCCCATAGTATCATACTAGGAAAAGTAGCCATAATCTTAAATTTATTTGCTTGATGACTAATTAACGGTTCTATGAGTTTCCTCTAAAAAATCGTTTCTATGAGTTTTGGACACGAAATAGTGCCACATGAGAAACATAGTTTCATCATTTTTAGACAATCTAAGTAAAAACGACGCTTCAATTCAAAGGTAAATACGTAACATTTATTTTGTAATTGACATGCCCTACTTATATATATATATTGATTAACATAAAACAAAAGGTTTAATTAATCAAGATGAATGTAGCACGATCTCGATTTATTATATGTCTGTCGAGAAAAAATCTATTTATGCTCGTCTTACAACCCATAAAGAAATTATATGTGGACTTTCGTTTGTTTCAAATTAAAATTAGTCGATCGTTTAGTTAGTAAATTAGTCTTACTATATTATACTAGCATAAATAATCCATTTGAATTGATTGGTGACCATAAAATCTCTAGAATTAATAGATAGGACTTTATTTTGTTTCACACTTAAATTAGTCTACGATGGTTTGCTTAATTATCAATGTAATAAATATAATACTAGATGAATAATTTTGAATTGATTGATGACTATAAATTCTTTAACATAAAATAGATATTATATAATGTATGATGCATCTTCACAAAACTCTACTTGTTAATTAATTCCACGAGTTTTTGCATGGGTTGGTTGTTGGATATAGAAAAATGGAGGATGATTTCCAATTTAAATTCTAACATTACAAAAAAACGTTGTTTAACGAGTACATCATTGTTCGCTAAATCGTAAAAGTAGTCGATAAATGGACACATACCAAGCACATGTCGTACTCGGTATATGACTCCTCGCTAAATTTCTGAGCACTAGTGCTCGGTATATATAACAACTTCCGAGCACTCTACCGTGGTCGGCAAATGTTGACCATGCATAGACGACCAACAACAGCCCAATACCGAGCACATATATGTTTGGTATATATAATAGTTTTCGAGCACATCTGTTACTCTGTAAATCAAAAGGTGGTGCTCGGTAGTTGATCTCTATATCTCTTCCCCCTCCCTCCTTTGAAATTTGTATATACTTGATAAAAAATCATCTTTATTTCTAAAGGTGGTTTAATTAGTTCATAAAAAATTATCTTTATAAAAATTACATTTGTTATGAATCAAAGTAACATATTTATATTCAATAAAAGTAACTATTGTAAAATTTATTGTTGTTATTAATAAAAGTTCTTATATTAAAAGCAATTATCTTTGTATATAAAAATTAATGTTTTTATAAATAAAATTTACTGTTAAAAAAAAGATCAGGATTGGCATGGGTCAGATCCAATCTGACCACACGTATGCAAGCCCAAGTATAGCCCTAATTAATTATATATGTGTACTTTATTTATTTGATAAGATAAAAAAATAATAAAGTTTTTTCTTTTATAATTATAATAAATTTATATAAATATATAAACTATAGGGATAGTTTCGTAATCTAATATTATATATAAGGTCCTATGAACATGGTTTAAAGTTCAAACGAGAACTCCATTTATTACAAAAATTAATTATAGTGCAATAAATTATACAATATTTTCCGAGTGTGTTAAAATTTCCAATATTGATGCTAATTAATGTGATCGGAGTTCAATTACCTACATGTTAAGTGCAAAAATCTCACTATTAGAAAATTCTCATTTGAACCACACTTGGGCCCTATATATATATATATTTTTATCTAAGAATAGAATCGTTTCACACCCAGTCTTTTTTTTTCTTCAAAATAATGATGAAATTGATTCATTATTGATAAATTCATAAATTTTACGTGCCCAGCATGTACCACTTAGCTAGTTCATCCACATTAATAAATGGAAGACTTATCAAACATAGAAGATTGGACTAAAGGGCTCCAAAACTCAAATAATACGTATATATATATATATATACTTGGCCGAGTAAAAAAAAGATCAAACATAGGTTCTACCAACCACTTTCCGCCCGAAGAACGTCCCACTGTTTCGCCCCTCAACAGGGTTTGCTTGCTCTGCGATTCGATTGCTCAAAAACGAATTTGAACTATTAGTTTGAAAGAAGCAAAGATTGTTCAAGCTGTGAATTTACACACCTCAAATGTCTAATTTTTCAAATACGCCAAAGTTCAGGCCATAAGTGATAATAACCCATAAAGAAATGAGGTCAGAGAGACAAGAACTCCAGAGGAAACGAGAAGAGGAAGCGAACACAGAAAGTACGTCCAACGGCACCTAAACATACTCGAAAACTGCTCCAAATCTACACAACATAAGCACGACTCAAACTAACGCGTAAAATGCTCATACTGCCGGTTTTGTGCGTAAACAAGAAGCATGATTAATTAAATACTGTCATGAATAAGGCTAATAGGTTCCCTACAACTCAGAAAGCTAAAATTTCAATCTCTGCAGCTATTTTCAACAGGGATTGTGAAGGATGATTATCAAACAAACTTATACTATTAGATAATGTTGGAATATTCAGACTATTGTAGCATCTTGAAACTCAAACACTGCCATGTAGTTAAAATTCTATGAGATTGCGATGGAGAGAAGCATCCTTACCGTCTATCAAGACTGATAAACTTCGGGCAGCTGAAGACCTACACTTGCAGCAGATTTTCCCAGAACTTTTTTCATCTCAGCGGATCTATCCACTGCAATATTGTACGAGAATAGCAATTCCTGTACATCAACCATCATATTTCAGACGGAAAGTTCCAAATATTAGAACGAGTTGCACTTCTCCAAAATACAACCATAAGAAGAATTTCTACATCACTCAGTGATCATAAGTAGTGTTCACTAAATGAGGTAAAGACAAGCCGAATCCATCTAATGCTAATAAAACAATGTTGAGTCCTTCCTATTAATAGTCCAATATTTTCAGAGCCAGTGCATCAACAATAAAGAGTGCATTCTCTAAAAAGAAACGCAACCAATGGGACTAAAACCATTTCCTACAATACTCGCCCCTTATACATTCTTGAACGTAGGAAAGACATGACATAACATACCGTCTACATGAACTTTTCAAACGAAGACACAATGGCAGATAAAAGATCCAACTCCAATCAGCCAACACTCAAGAATGTTAATCCAAAGTCGAGCCAACCATAAAAATCCCATGAAGTTTCAATATTTTGCACCAATACTCAAATGAATCGTGCCAAAATATAAGGATGTACATGAGCCGAGTCACTCTTGAGCTATTCGAAGCTCCATTCTTTAAAAAAGTTGTTCAAGCTCGTTAACAAATAAGCAAGTCATGCTCGAGTTTGGCAATAGTCGGCTTATTAGCTAGTGAACAGAAGAGTAGTTTTAGGCTCGTGAGCTAACTCGTAAAATCTACTATAAAAAAGTCATAGATTTTAGCATATACATTATATTTTCTTAAGACAGAAAAGAATAATGTATAAATTCAGAAAGCGCTCGCTTCAACTTAGGGCAAATCGATAATAATGAAATCTAACTCAAAATTTTCCAATATTAAGCTCGATTTGGTTAGATCATATCCCTATCCAAACAAATTATTTCTTCGAATACCTAATCTTAGAATTGCTCTAATCCTTACCACGAACAATTATCATTTCCAAAGACTAATTTAAGCCATCACGCTTCGCATCAAACGATTGCACCTTTCCGCACAAACATTTACAGCAGAGGACTACCATCCAAAACAATGAAAATCCAAACAGAATAAAAGGAAAAAAATATTCCCCAAATTAAAAATTCATGATCGTAATATCAATAACGGAGCAAAAATAAAAGGAAAGCACCTTCTGATGGTGTACGCTGTTGAGATAGATGGTGTAATCCTGCGCGAGCTTCAAATTTTGGGGATTTTGGGAGCTGACATTTCTTCTGAATTGGTGTTTGATGAAATCCGTGAAATGAGATATGTGGTCTTCTTTCCCGACGTGTTTCCTCACCGCTCTGAGAAGACTTCTGTAAGCCGCTTTTACACCTGTATTCGCGACTTCCATTGACGGACTACTTTCTGCTCTCTCTCTCTCTTCAAAATTTCTAGATTGCAGAAATTCGAGGATGTCTTCATTGGTGGGCCTGGGCTTTATAATTTATTTTTCATAAGCCCAAAATGTCGCATTCGATATTACTTTCTAAAATGTATATAATTTCGATTTTAGACTACATTTTAGATATTTATAAATCGGACAACGTAAATCCAAATGACGTTATTTGGTTGTCAAGTCGAATCATCGTTTTATTTAATTACCGGAAAATATAATGAGTTGGGAGTTGGGACAATATATCTATTTTATTTGAGCCGAATTAAGATTTAAAGTGTAGTCTAAAAAGGTAAAACTGCGTTGATATTTTGTGTCTAAATTAGTACTTTTCACTAAGGATGATTATATTCACAATTTTCATTTTATTGTTTGTGACTCCATATATCATTAAGAATTACAAAAATCAACCTAAATTACTTTTCCTAATTACAATTCTCAATGTTGGATTCCCTATTCCCTCTAATTTCCCCATAGCCCCTAATTAATCATTAATATATTACTAATCAAATGCCAAGTTACATTCTTGGAACTAAAATAAAAATAAAATGGAGGTTTCAAAGTTTTGGACCAATTCTTTTTCGTTGGTCTCGGCTTCAAACTAAGTTGGGCTAAATGGGCCAATTGACCCAATGAAAACTAATAAAATAAAATGTGCCTTGGTTCAATTTGTTTTAGGTCAGAACTAAAACTCAACTATTGTAAGGGCCATAAACCTTTGGATATGTAGGTTTTTATTTTCAAAAAACATGAATATGTAGAGTTAGAGGGTGAGCTGCTAGAAACAACGCCATGTTTACTCGAATTTTGAAATTTAACACGGTATTGAGAATCTTTTAATTACAACACCGTCGTTTTCATCTTGCAATTACAAGATACCCTAACGGAGGAAAAAATAAATACACTACATCTTACAAGGAGATTATTTTAGTGTTTTGGGAATTCATGGGTGGCCATGATGTTATATCTAAACTAAAGTGATATTTTAAAAAAATACAAATATTAATTGAAGATTTATAATGTTTGGAAATGTAACGTGTTGATTAGGTCATGTTGTCCACGTCTTAGTTGTACTACTAGTAGTAGTAAGTTGGTTTCATTATTTAATGATGTCCTTATTTTATTTATTAATGTGACATTGAGAGATGTTTAATGATTTAAAAGTACCAACAACCTCGCAAGTACAAGGTTTAATAAATGATCCTCTTGCATATTTTGCCGATTAATCATTACTAATTCATGTGAATTTTTATGACCTAAATCATTTCTGAGAATACAATTTCAGTTATTGTCATCATGACTAGGACTCACATGATCATGTGGTGCATAATCATGTTTTTTTTTATATATTTATTTTTGTTGCATCTCTTTTCCTTTCATATTTCCCTTTCATTAATAATGTGTTGTGGCGTTATTTGCCGATTTGAGAGACTCGTGATTGAGATGTTATCAATTTGAATTTCAAAATAAAAATATAAATATAAATCGATATCTGCGGTAGTGTAGAAAAAAATACATTTGTATATAATGAGCATAGATTTTTCCACATCTCTCTCTCTCCAAAAAAAGAGTCATGGGCGAATACATAAAGCATATCATATGAGAAAATTATATTTTGTAACTACAAACCTACTTTATATTGTGATTGGAACTGTCCAAATTTCTTCACTCTTTTAGTCCAGACATAATAAATGATGGAAATATTACGGTAAACTTATGTGTTGTTTTTGTCCTTTTTATTTGATTTATCATTATTTCGTGTTTCACTATATGCAATTTTATAATATTGTATATGATATATTATATTATTAATGATAAAGTACGAAATGCAACACAAAAATATTTTAGGCATTCTGTTGTTTATTCATGCTAAACTCCATTTTTTTTCTTCAGAAAATATAAGATTAATCTTATTACCAAATATATATGGATCCAATCAAGATCCTATAGTAAGAAGAGGACATCTTTATCAATCAATCCCCGTGCCGTGATCAACTCAAAAAAATAAAGCATGTGAAAGCTCGATTAATCATCTCATAAAACACGGGACGAATCGTTACACGTTCACAAAGGTTACAATGTTTTCCCTAGTTGAGATTGCATCTGCAGGTTAGACAACCAGATAATAGTAATAGTAATAGTAATATTAATAATAAGAAGAATAATAATAATAATAATAATAATGAATGAATTAGATTCCTAAAATTACAAAACAAAATAAAAATAAAAATAAATAAATTTGGAAAAGCTGCGCCACTGCAGATGATATAATAAATTTTGTTCTGAGCAGCCACCACTCGCCCATATTTTGTTATTTTATTTTTCTTCATCTCTTTTTGCATCCTCTGCCTATCTGCCACTTTTTCATTTTTTTTGGCCAATTGCTGTACCTATTTATTCCACAGCCAGGCAAACTGTGACATATAATATCAGTTCACAATTGTATAATCCCCAAAAATATATATAATCCCAAATTGTGTATCAACAATTTTCTAAGAAAAGCTGCATATAAATTACTATTTCATCTAACGATTCCAGAAGTTATCTCACATGGTCACACTTTGGTCCATGTGATTCAAAGATTCTTTCCTCTGATCTGATTCCTTCTCTATTAATCAACTATATAATAAATAAAGGTAACAAGCATGCTGTTTAGATCATAAAAAAAATAAAAAAAAAATTCATGCAACCCACGGGATCTACTTCATCCTCCCAAAATAAAATAAACAAATAATCAAATATATATTAATCATCGTTATAATCACAAACAAATTGGCTAAGTTCAAGTAATATTTAATTATCTATATATAAATAAAATTAATAAAGAACTTTGAATTTTTTGTTAATCACCCATATAAAATAGGGGTATATAAAACATAAAATTTCTGTAAATTCTCAAAAAACAATATTTTAATAAAAAGTAAATGGGCCAAACTCAAGAAATAACTACCTGCATTTGGAGGGGCAACAGATGTGGGCTTGGAAATGAGAGCAGGGACAGTTGGAATTGGGCCTGCTGCAGTTGGACAGTACAAGTGGGCCGGGAGGCCCATTGACTGTGATTGGTGGAAATGGTAGTAAGGGTACATCGGCATCAGTGCACCTGCACCGACCATAGTCTGCCCTGGGTATACTTGACCGAAATGCCCATTCATGTAGGACCCACCAGTAAATCCCACCTTCTGCTGCATAAAAATATAAACAAAAATACGTGTTATTTTTAAAAATAAAATATGATAATAAAGAGCAAAATGGTTCATTGCCATATCTTCCTTTTTTTCAATAATAAATGTGTTTTTATTTACACAAATTGTGTAAATAATGATTACTTATAACAGACTTATGCGCACATTAAACATGATAATTGATACAGATAAATATACATCATACCATCATATGCATTTATTATCCATAAAAAAAAAAACTACTCTATTTTTTATATAAAAAAAAATACAAAATCCCATGCTAAAGTATTACTGTAAAAATACAATGCAAAAGCCTGTCAAGTTATTGAGTATGCGAGAGATTTTATTTTTTGTTTTCCATTAAAAACAATAAATCAAAATCAAGTTAATAAATTTCTCAAATTAAAATTCGAGATTTGACCTATCGTACTAATGAAATTAGTACATAATCATTACATACCAAATTAAGTATGATTAACTTAGCACATAGGAAGAACACTGATAAAATAAAGTTTGAGATATAATATAAAATATCATGAATGAATTTCCAAAAAATGCATCTAAATGCTACGATATGTCAAAAAGCACAATGCAAATGAAATTTGAACGACTCGATTGTAGATATATTATTATAAATAGCAAAAGTGAGTATCTAAAAATTACTATATTCTAAAACATTCAATATTGTATAAAAATACACTTACATGATTATAGTTCATGTCAGTTGCTGTAATGTAGGTTGGTGAGTATCCATAGATGGGAACAGCTTGATGGTGGTGGTGGTGGTGGTGGAAAGGTGCGGCGGCAGCCGCCGTGGCCGGTGCCGCCGCCGGATAGTACCACTGCACATGATTCGGCGGCGGCGGAGGCGGCGGAGGCGTTGATGCTGCAGCTCTAGGTCCAACATTCACACCTATATGGAATAATAATAATAAATCGATATTCACAAAATCAATGATTGAAATAAATAAAATTCGGAACTGAAGTTCTATAAAAGGAAAGACTTAGGTGAAAAGTTAGTTACCTTGTTGAGGAGGTGGGTTGGTGGCAGCGGCGACGGCGGTGGAGGATGACCTAGGGCGGCGGGCGCCGAGGACGGCGAGGTTGCAGTTGGCGCGGCGGCCGTTGATGATCGGAGTGGCATCCTCGCACGCTTTCTTCGCCGCATCGGCGTCCTTAAATGTGACCTAGAAATTTTTACCAAAAAAGTAAATTAAAAAATAAAATTTTCGATTTCGATCAGAATTCTACGTGATCGATGAAATTGAGTGGCGATTGAGGAATGCGGCGATGTGCTTACGAAGCCGTATCCCTTGGATCGGCCGGTGAGCTTGTCGGAGATGATGACGGCTTCGAGAATGTCGCCGTATTTCTCGAAGTGGTCTTTCATGGCTTCCTTGGGGGTTTCCCAGGCTAGGCCGCCGACGAAGAGTTTGGTGAGAGAGGTGTCGCCTAAGTTCTGAGCGGCGCTATTGCCGTTGGTGGTGATCATTGTCATTGTTGAATTAGGTGTGTGTGGCGGCGACGGAGGTGGTGGAAGTGGTGAAAGAGGAGGAGGAGGAGGAGGAGAGGTGATGAGAATGGAGAAATATAAGTAATATGTTGAGGGGTGTATGTATACATGGGAATATAATAAAGGAGAGTGACAGAGGGGCTCAGGGGCAGACAGATGGATTTTGGGTTGAGGCCAACATGAACACTTGAATGCTCTCTCTCCCTCCCTCCCTCTCTCTCTCTCTCTCATGCATTAAAAAGATTACTACTTCTGATTGATTTTGTAATTTTGATACACTAATTACAGCGATTGTAATAACTATTTTTTTATACTTTATCTTGATAAAGTTTTGTGTACAACAAATTCTGAGCGTCCGACAGAACGATATATATTTGTTGGTTGGTAAAATTTAATATACAACGAATTCAGAATATCTAACAGAACGATATATATTTTTTGGTTGGTAGTACATTCATAGTTTGCTAGAAATTTGGATGGTGTATTTACTTATTGAATGTTAGATTCGAAAATTGTAATCTCTAGGAGTTGAAAGTCGTGTTCTAATCATAAATTTGGAAAAAATAATAACGTGTATTTGCATTGACATCAAATTGGCGATTTAGAACATGGATTAAATATATTTTAGGTCATAAGGATTATATGAACCAATATTGTGTGACGTTGTTGTAGATCCTATATAGATATTGCTAGTTACTTGTATGTAATACGTTAGAAGTTGTGTTCCTTTTTATTAAATCTATATGCAATTTATATGTCCACTCTCAAAATTAAATTAAATATATTGAAAATAATATAAAAAGTAATCAATTAATTAAGATAAATGATAAATAAAGTAAGACTACACCGGCCCTAGTCTTAGACCCTATTGCCAATTAGGGTTGAGTGCAATAACCCTTTTCTATATATAGGAGCCTGTGACAATCAACATGCCTACGGCTACAAGCTATTATACTTACAAATTTATGCTTTCACAAATATATTATCGATTATATATATATATATATATATATATATATATATATGTGTGTGTGTGTGTGTGTGTGTGTGTGTGTGTGTGTGTGTGT